>PVJI01001625.1:0-172821 GCA_004026765.1 Micronycteris hirsuta | reverse complement strand
CTGGTTACCATGGTCTGACTGTGGCTTATGAGGAGCCCAGAAGGACCCACCTACCTGGTGAGAACACAGGGGTGGGCTAGGAGCGCCTACCAACAAGTTGGAGGCCTGTGGATGGCATGAAGAGGCTGCAGTGGGCAGCGTCCACATGCTCCAGGGTGAGTGTCACATGTTCATCTCAAATGTCAGTGTCCACTTACCACCAAGCCCACCCTATCATTATCACTGCTACTGCCACTATTCCAAGGAGCAGATCTGTTCTGGGTGATATGCAGTTGGGATCAGAGAATATATAGAGAAATTTCCCCACTGCTAGCAAGAGGATAAAATGATCCCTTCCTATATTAAGACATCTCAGAAAAAAGGAGAGATAAAATCCGAGAGACCAACGTGTGTTTAAATACACTGACATCCAAAAAGGAACAACTAAGTGAGTCCTAATAGGGAATGCAATATTGAAAAGACTGAGTGTCTAAGGAGACATTTTTCTAATGGATAGAACTAAAATTCTATTATTTCTGAAGTCTAAGATTTTGCAGCATCACAGCGAGACAGGGGCCTGGAAGGAAAGGCAGAGCCTTTTGGGGAATAAAGAGACTTTATTTTCCCTGTATACCTGACTGTGGTGTAACCGAGCAACCCTGATAGATACAGATAAAAATAAAGTGGTGAACTTTCAAATACTTTCATCTTAAGCAAGCAACCTTAAAATGGTCATGAATCCTTTTGCAACTTTTCAGTTGTCTTTTGAACCTTTTTGTAAGAGTCCTCGGGAAGGAGACTCCTGGACATGCTGTCTGGCCGTCACCCAGCAACGGGCGCCTGCAGCGCAGCAACCTGACAGGACCCGAAAGACCCAGCAGATCTGAGACCTCCAGCGCCACTTGTGGACGCTGGTCCAAACATGGAGGAAAAGGCCCTGAGAAATTTAGTCTTCAGGGAATATTTCCCAAGGGAAGGGCTCAAAGTCCCTGGAATTCAAGACTGAATGCAGTGACATACATTTCTTTCTCTGGAGACACTTTCCAAATAAAGGAGGTAGGTACTTGTGTGACCAAGACAAGTTTGGTGCAGATTGTTCTGGACACAGGGGAATGGCCTAGGTGACCTTCCAGGGGTCTCATGCCTAATCCATGATTCTGTAAGTAATGAGTTGACAGAAAATTGCATTCTGTATTTGGTTGGCCATCTGCTGCTTTCCATAACGCTGGCTGATAAAGGCATAGCTATGTGGGGAGAAGGTGAGCTGTAATTAATTATCTGTGGCATTGATGAATTCCTTGTAAGATATTCCCCTGCTAATCCAGCAATATAGCTGCATCCATCTTCCCCTACCAGTGTAACAGTCTATTTATGGACTCAGCTCCATAATTAAATGTTTCATTTGCAAGAAAATGGTTCCTAGGAAAATCCAACCTCTCTTTATGCACCTGCAATCGGCTATTGCAGACGTTACATAGGAGATTGGTCCATGTTGGCCTGCTGCTCTTAGCTTTCTGGGTAACCTCATGTATTATGTTTCTGGTGTATGTAAATTACTAAATGTAATATTCTTCAGTATGCCTGCTGAGTGAAGCCAAATGTATTGTGGGCATAATTTTAATTACTTATGTACTACAAAAATAGAAGAAATCGAAATCACAGACATAAGGTTCTACGAAACCCCTCTGGTTTTCTTTTGGGCCCTCAGATTATAACCTTAATAGTTCTTCAACCTGTGCCCCACACTTGTCCTGGCCTTCTCTCTTGTCGGCATACGTCTAAGCCCCACAGAGTCACTTAACGCCAACCCCGAGTGTGTGCCTTAGGAGAAAACTGCGTGTGTTAGACGGCTGGGGTCAAGGCAGGGCCACCACAGAGACAGCTCAAGGCTCCCGTCTGAGCTTTGCTTTTTGTTCTTGAAATTGGTCGCTGCGTTTTGGCAACTCCTGGCCCATTTTCTTCTGAGTCAAAGAGGCAGCAGGTAGGGAGGCAGGACTGGAAAGCAGAACCGGGCTTGAGCAAAGGTGAAAGGGGCACACGCACTCCTGGGTGTAGCACACGAAAAGGATAAAACCAGCTAGTCTTATTAGCCAGAGGCATGGGGGCCAGCTTTAGCTCCAGATGGCTGGTAAGAACCCAGTGGGTTTGGGGAGCTTTTCGAGCCCTGTAAGACTGTCATCTGAATGAGTGACTCCAGTGCTTTTTATCATATTTTGATACCGTGGTGGGCATGGACTCTGGAATCAAAACACCTGGTTTCGAATCCTGGTCTCAGATTTTAGGTGAAGCATCTTGGGTGAGATACTTCACTTTTCAGTGCCTCTGTTTCCTCATCCATAAAGTAGGGAGCGTATTAATGCCACTCGATTGTGATGTCATGAAGAGCTAATGAGATCATGCATGGGAATGTGATCTCTGAACACTAATGGGGGTAAAAATGAGCGTTTTTGTTATTACATCCTCCTCTTCCCCCAGCAGCTGCAGTTACTAGTAAGTCATGTTGTGATTTTTCTTTTTCTTTTTTTTTGTGGCTGATAGGATTGACAAAAAGTTTTTATGAGTTAACGTAGATGCCCTAGGAGAGGAGCAGAATTCCTCAGAGGGGGAAAAGGCCTTTGTCTTTGGGAATATGCAGTCATGGGATATTTTTGTCTCCATAAGACAGACCTCCTGGGCCGGTCCAGGCCAGAGCTTCTCAAATGTTCCATCGGGAAAGGCCAGCATCAGAACTTTAAAATTCTGATCCATCGTGAACCAGCACTTCTGCAAAATATAATAAACTGTATCATTAAAACAGGAAATAAAAAAAGACACAGAGCACAAGTCCGATTTTTCTTCTATTATTAGATTCGGCAGACATAAAATTACTCTGTCGTGTTACTGTAAAACCTTAACACCTGCACTCCTCTGGCTACGGGCTGAGAACCACCGTGCATGACCTGCCCCACTGCGCAGATCCTGCCTTAAGGAATGCTGCTGGAGGTGGGAGAGGCTTCAAAGGGAAAGGGAACTAACAGGCATTCTGAATGTTTGGCGGACAAGCTGGTAAATGCATGCAGAGCTCGGAGAAGAAGGGATAGGGAGAAGGCTTGTTTTGATGCCAAGAGAGAGAAGGGACCCACGAAAAATGACAGCAAGCCGAAGTGTGAAGAGGAGCGTAGTTGTTGAGAAATTCCACGTGCTGGGGACAATGCACAACTGTTGAGTTGTATGAATTCCCAAGCGTTCAGTAAAGTTTGTCGCACAGAAGGCCTGCATGTGGGTGGTGTTTGGGGATCAGGGCGGGGTCTACGTCCGCGCCTGGAGGAGTGCGGAGAGCAGGGGTCAGCCCCAGGGCGGCAGGGGTGAGGAAGGCGGAGTCTGGTCCAGCAAGAGAACTTAGAGCCAGAGCCGGCCAGGAAAGCCGCAGCCTTCTGTCTAGGCCTGCATTAAGGTGGGCTCTGGATTTCTCAAATTATGTGAGGTGGGAGCACAGGTCCCCCCGCAGTCTCCAGTGAAAAAGCCCTCTGCCTGCCTTTTGCCACCAGAGGCTCGTGCTCCGTACATGTGGGCTCCTTCCCGTTCTTAGAGGGAAGAGTGTCTGTCCTCCGGCTCGGTCTGAGCTGCGCAAGTGAGTCAGGAACAGGGCTCAGAAATGCATTCTGCCTTATTTCTTCGCATCTGTGTTTCTTCTCTAATAATTATTACATTTACTGAGACTTTGGTGTGCCAGTCTTAGCACTGTAGATAAGTCATCTCAAATCCTTATGGTGGTTCTGCAGTGGTATAGATTTTTACTATCCAAGACCTTCTATTACTAGTTGTTATAACCTCGACTAAGTTACTTCTTTGCTCTAAGCCTCAGTTCCTTGCCTGTAAAATGGAGATATAAAAATAGATATGACCTCATAGTGTTACCGCTACGATTAAACAAGAAAATATCTTTAAGGCATTTAGCACACTACCTGATATGTAATAAAAATAGTTATAATACTACTACTAATAATGATAATATTAGCAACTAATATAAAAGAGTGCTTGTTATGTGCTTGCTATGAAGTACTTTGTCACTTGTATTATGTCATTTAATGCTCACAATAACCCTGTGAGATAGGCACTATCATCAGATATGGCATCTGAGACTCAGAGAGGGTAAGGCACTTGCTTGTGTCACACAGCAAATAAATGATGGACACAGTTTATAACCTAGGCTGTTTGACTCTGCGTTATTAGGAAGAAACTGAGTCCCAGAGAGGTAAATAACTTTCCCAAGGCAGCACAACCAAGGGCAGAGATGAGATTAAAAGCCACTGGCCTCCTGTGGCCCTCGTTGGTTACGTGGCTGGATCCTGGGAATTTGGGTTGATTAAATGTCCTTAGTCTGTCCAGGTGGACCACACCAAGAGCCATGCCCTCTACACAGTAAACGTGGATGGATAAGGTCAGGGTTTGTGACCTCTGACATCCCCTGGAGGAGCCAAGGTCTCTGCAGGAAGCCTGAGTTATGAGGCTGGAGAGCAGACTTGTCGGAGCCCAGAACCCATCCACACCCAGCCTTGATTTACTTGGGAACGTTTCTTCCCTGCTGGCACAGGGAAAGGGAAATAGCAAATTCTGGGTGTTTGCTTATTTCTGTTAGAAATTTCGGCTGGGCAAGGTAAAGGCTGATTAATTATACAGCAGCTCATTAAAACATAGTATCCCTTTGAAGCCCGAAGCAGCAGGTAGAGAGCTGTTTTGCAGTGTTGGTGGGGTCCTGGGAGGTCTCCAACACATCCCTTTGTTGCAGTTGGATGGTGCCTCAACTCTAGAGTTGCACCTTTCCGCACAGTTGAGGTACACTTGGAGTCTGGCTTGTGGGCTTGTGGGCTTGTGGTGTAAAGAGAGCTCTGGGAAGAGATGGCTAGTACAGAATCCCGGGCTGAGGCTGGGCTTAGCCCTTATCCTGTCCTCAGGGTCCCAACAGGGCCTCTACTGGGCAACTGCTACCTTCTACCATGAGCCAAACCACCCCAGGGAGGTCGGGGGCCAGAGCTGGCTGAAAACCCTCATGGCCACCAGTGCCTCCACCTCAGGAAGAAACCGCCGGCCAAGGAAAACACTTTGTAAACGTAGCCTGTGCAGCTCTCAGTAACTCATTTAGGATTTAATGTTTCTTTTTAAACAGAGCACAGAAGGCTTGGAAAGCAAGTTCAGCGACTCCTGAGAGGATAAGCTAGTTCCATGTCTTATTCATCTTTGCTTTTGGCACCTAGAAGGTGCTCAATAAATGCCTGTTCAATTTCAATCATCTTCTGTGGTTTGTAAAAAAAAAAAAACCAACCCAAGAAACAATTTGGAAACACCCCAGCCATCATCTATTGGACTGCTTAGATTTTGGCTGAGGCCACGTGTTGAAATAGTGGGTTGCTTAAGACTGATTATTCCCAATTAAACAAATAGTCGGTGAACCTTTATTGGTCAGGCATTGAGCTGGATGCTGTGGCAGGAGGAAGACGTGCAATGGAGTAGGCAGAATGCGGAGCAGGAGTCACAACAGGAATAGAGACAAGCCAAGCGCACGAAGAACACAGGAGAACAGAATACAGTAGAGATTGGGAAAGCCTTCACAGAGAGGAGCACTGTGAAAAGAACCTTGAGCCCTGGCTGGTGTAGCTCAGTGGCTTGAGCGCGGGCTGCGAACCAGAGGGTTGCCAGTTTGATTCCCAGTCAGGGCACATGCCTGGGTTGCAGGCCAGGTCCCTAGTGGGGGCCACGTGAGAGGCAACCACACATCGATATTTCTCTCCCTCTCTTTCTCCCTCTGTTCCCTTCTGTCTAAAAATAAATAAATAAAATCTTAAAAAAAACACACCATAAAACCTTAAAGATGCAAAATGGTTAAAAAAACAAAGAGCCTTGAAAGATAAGATTTGGAAAGATGTTGGGTCAAGATGAGAATTTTTATTACTGTAAATGACAAGAGCAAAGGCTTCCAGGTAGAAGGCTGCACTGGTAAGTACCCAGTGTGCTTGGATTTCTGGTGTGACGTGCCAAAGTATAATTTTTTTAAGTTTAAAAATAAATTCTTGTACAGATACACAGTGAGCTCATGCCAGAGATTTACTTAATTCATTAATTAGAGAACTGACAGAGTGGGAAGCTGGTTCGTAGAAGAATCTGAGACCAACGCGTATGCAATCAACAAAATGAGAAATGCCAAAAGAAGGCTGCACCGTTAGGTGTGACGCTGGTTCACGTCCTAGAGAACAATAAGGCCATAACCCGTGGAGCTACTTTTTCTACCGGACACAATTCATTTGTAATTATGCTGGACAGAAAATTATTTGTAGCTTGAAGGGAGTTCAGTTCCACAAATAGTTCTTGGGCATTTACTATGTGTTACCTGTGATAAACACCAGCAGTTTAAAGGTGAGTAAGGCATTGCTATTGTCCCCCAGGAGTTTACAGACATGAAAGGTTATTCTCAACTTCAAGCAGAAAGACCAATGGTACAGGTACGTATACAGGGTAAATGGGGTCAGGGTCAGATTAGGTAGGATTAAAGACTAACAGACATTATCTGGAAAAGAAGGAGGGTGGAAGAAGGTACTCGTACCTGGGCTGCACATGGGAATCTCCTGGGTAGCTGACAAACCTCCTGGGCCTGCCTCCCAACACAAGAGATTTTTTAAAAAAATTTATTTTTAAATAATTTTCTTTTTTAAAAAAGAATATATTTTATTGATTATGCTATCACAGTTGTCCCATTTTTTTTCTCCTTTATGCTCTTCTATCCTGCACGCCCCACCCACTGGCATTCCTCCCCACGCCCCTTAGTTCATGTCCATGGGTCATACATGTAAGTTCTTTGGCTTCTCCATTTCCCATACTATTCTAAACCTCCCCTGTCTATTGTGTACCTACCATTTATGTTTATTCCCTGTACCTTTTCCCTCATTCTCCCCCTCCTCCTCCCTGCT
Source organism: Micronycteris hirsuta (assembly GCA_004026765.1). Taxonomy (NCBI): domain Eukaryota; kingdom Metazoa; phylum Chordata; class Mammalia; order Chiroptera; family Phyllostomidae; genus Micronycteris; species Micronycteris hirsuta. The sequence goes on along the minus strand of PVJI01001625.1, from coordinate 165,901 downwards.
GATAACCCTCCATGTGATCTCCATTTCTCTGACTCTGTTCTTGTTCTAGTTGTTTGCTTAGTTTTTGTTTTTGTTTTTTAGGTTTAGTTCTAGGTAGTTATTAGTTTGTTATCATTTTACTGTTCATAGTTTTTGATCTTCTTCTATTTCTTAGATAAGTCCCTTTAACATTTCATATAATAAGGGCTTAGTAATGATGAACTCCTTTAACTTGATCTTATCTGGGAAGCACTTTATCTGCCCTTCCATTCTAAATGATAGCTTTGCTGGATAGAGTGATCTTGGATGTAGGTCATTGCCTTTCAGGACTTTGAATACTTCTTGCCAGTCCCTTCTTGCCTGCAAGGTTTCTTTTGAGAAGTCAGCTTATAGTCTTATGGGAACTCCTTTGTAGGTAACTGTCTCATTTCCTCTTGCTGTTTTTAAGATTCTCTCCTTATCTTTAATCTTGGGTAACTTAATTATGATGTGCCTTGGTGTGTTTCTCCTTGGGTCCAACTTCTTTGGGACTCTCTAAGCTTCCTGAACTTCAGTTGGACCCCCAGAGGAACACACCAAGAAACATCATAATTACATTACCCAAGATTAAAAATAAGGAGAGAATCTTAGAAGCAGCAAGAGAAAAGGAGACAGTTACCTACAAAGGAGTTCCCATAAGACTGTCAGCTGATTTCTCAAAAGAGACCTTGCAGGCAAGAAGGGGTTGGAGAGAAGTATTCCAAGTCATGAAAGGCAAGGACCTACATCCGAGAATACTCTATCCAGCAAAGTTATCATTTAGAATGGAAGGGCAGATAAAGTGCTTCTCAGATAAGGTCAAGTTCAAGGAGTTCATCATCACCCAGCCTTTATTATATGAAATGTTAAAGGAATTTATATAAGGCATGGAGGGATATCAACAGGGGAGTGGGAGGGGAAGAGAGGAGGAAAAGGTGCAGAGAATAAGTAGCATAGATGGTAGGTAGAAAACAGACAGGGGGAGGTTAAGAACAGTATAGGAAGTGTAGAAGACAAAGAACTTATGTGTATGACTCATGGACAAAAACTAAAGGGCGGGGAATGGGGGTGGGGGTGGAGGGGAAGAAACGGGGGAAAATGGGACAACTGTAATAGCATAATCAATAAAATATATTTAAAAAAAAAGTAAGTTTCCTGGACTTCCTGGAAGTCTATTTCCTTTGCCAGATCGGGGAAGTTCTCCTTCATTTTGTTTTCAAATAAGTTTTCAATTTTTTTGCTCTTCCTCTTCTTCTGGCACCCCATGATTCAGATGTTGGAACATTTAGAGTTGTCTGGGAGGTTCCTAAGCCTCTCCTCATTTTTTTGAACTCTTGTTTCTTCATTCTGTTATGGTTGAATGTTTATTTCTTCTTCTCTAAACTGCTGATTTGAGTTCCGGTTTCCTTCCCTTCACTGTTAGTTCCCTGTATACTTTTCTTTGTTTCACTTTGCATAACCTTTACTTTTTCCTCTATTTTGCAGCCATACTCAACCATTTCTGTGAGCCTCCTGATTACCAGCGTTTTGAACTCTGCATCTGATAGCTTGGCTATCTCTTCATCACTTAGTTCTATTTTTAGAGCTTTGATCTGTTCTTTCATTTGGTCCATATTTCTTTGTCTCGACACACCTGTTATGTTATAAGGGGTGTAGCCTTAGGTATTCGCCAGGGCAGGACAATCCATGTCTCTGCATTGTGGTGCTGTATGTGGAGAGGGGTCCAAGAGGGAACAATACCACTTGCTTGGCTCTTGCCAGACTTTCAATCACTTCCCCCACTACCCACAAGCCAATTATGCCCTTCTGGTGCTGATTCCCGGGTGGGTGGGTTTGTGTACATTGTAGGACCCTGTGGGTCTCTCTGACAAATTCTCCTGTGAAGCTGGAAGTTTCTCCCACTGCTACAATCCCCACAGGATTTTACAGTCAGAGGTTTTGAGACTTTATTTCCCCCACATTGAAACACTGGGTTGCGTTATCTGTCTCGCTCCCCAGTTGTTCCTCCCAGCTTATCTGCATGTGAATGTGGGACCACCCTGTCCTCCTGCCACCTTGCTGAGTGTCCTCACTATTCCAGCTGTCTGTCTCCACCCCTCCTACCAGTCTGAATGAATGTATATTTATACCTGCTTTTGCTATTGGACAAAGGCTTTTTTTCTCCCCTCCTATTTTGCATTTGGTTTGCATCTAGGAAAGCAGGGAAGAGCATTAATATGGATGCTGGTGGTCAATATTGGTATTTAAAGACTGTAGAAGAAGGGTTGAATTTACCCATCACTTGGAGAAAAAGCTCTTTGATGGAATGAAGTTGACTCTTGAATTCTAGAGGAAAATTCCTCAGGTTGCTAGATAAAATACAGAACACCCAGCTAAATTTGAATTTCAGATAAACAATGAATAACAATTATTCACTTTTATTTGCTAACTCTGGCAACTAAACAGCTTGTCTTTCTGAGGTACAGGTGTCAATCTAATATGGGAAACACATGAACAAAGCTCAGCTTGACCTCACTGGGTTATTCTGCACCTGAAGCCTCTTTGAAAAGAAGAGACTTCTGTTCAGAGCTAGATGCCCTAGATGTCAATTGGATTCCAATTTTTATTTTTTCTTTATGTACTGAGTCTTTCACATCCATCTTGTTCACTCCATTCCGTCACCACCAAGGGGATTCCAACTATTAAGAGCATCAACCCAAAATATTCATGTGCACAATGACTTATCCTAGAGGATGTTTTCCCTTTGCAGTTACCTCCTATTGGTCTCTGCTTGATTTCTCTCTCTCAACAGTCTCTTCATGGCACACCAATCTACCCAGCACAAATCATCTGAAAATGATTCCCAAATCCCATTCCATTATGCCCATGGGCGTGTGCTGCCAGTCAAACCTCCCCTCTGTAGAACTTGAACCACATCTGTACGTGGCCTGGAATTTTCAGCTGTGTAATTTTCTCTAGCTCAATCACATCTGTGAATCTCATTTCATGAGTTCGTGGGAGCTGATTTACATAGCCCATTTGTAGCTCCTCATTCAAGAGACCTTACTGGTTGATTAGTTCTAGTGAATCCCATCAGAGTTGGCCAAACACATCAAGTAAGAAAGTTGTTTCTCATCCCAATGTTCTTCTGCTGAAGAAAGTCAGAGAGACTAGAAGACACAGAATCCTTCTCACTTAGATGAGCTCTTCTTTTACTTTTGTTCATAGTTTTTGGCTGAAGAGGCAGAGTTTTCTGCATTTGAACTCCTGATTGAGACAGTCCAGTTGACAGATGCTCCAAACCAGCTTAAGCAGAGGGACTCAATAACTGCAGGTAGTGGCACTGTATTGAGAAGTCTACTTTTTGAGTCACTGCAGTCTGGGTTTTTGTCAAAATCTATATTTCTTTTTTTAATTATATATTATTGATTGTGCTATTACAGTTGTCCGAATTTTCTCCCTTTTCCCTCCAACACCCAGCACCCCCTCCTCTCTCAGGCAATCTCTACACCATTGTTCAGACCCATGGGTCATGTGTATAAGATCTTTGTCTACTCCATTTCCTGTACTGTACTTTACATCCTCATGGTCTGTGCTGTAACTACCTATTTGTACTTCTTAATCCCCTCACCTCTTCACCCATTCCCCTACACTCACCTCCCATCTGGCAACCATCAAAACAATCTCTATATCCATGATTCTGTCTCTGTTCTTGTTTGCTTAGTTTTCTTTTTTGATTCAGTTGTTGATAGATTATGTATTTATTGACATTTTATTGTTCACAATTTTTTTAAAGATTTTATTTATTTATTTTTAGACAGAAGAGAAGGGAGGGAGGAAGAGAGGGAGAGAAACATCAATGTGTGGTTGCCTCTCATGTGGCCCTCACTGGGGACCTGGCCTGCAACCCAGGCATGTGCCCTGACTGAGGATCAAACCAGCGACCCTTTGGTTTGCAGCCTGAGCTCAATCCACTGAGCTACACCAGCCAGGGCTATTCACAATTTTGATCATCATCTTTTTCTATAATAAGTCACTTTAATATTTCATATAATAATAGTTTGATCACAATGAACTCCTTTAGTTGTTTTTAAAAAAATTTTTTTTTTGCCTGGGAAGCTCTTTATCTGACCTTCGATTCTAAATGATAGCTTTGCTAGGTAGAACAATCTTGGCTATAGGTCTCTGCTTTCATGACTTTGAATATTTCTTGCCAATCCCTTTGAGCATGCAAAGTTTCTTTTGAAAAATCTGCTGACAATCTTATGGGAACTATAATCTTATGGGAACCCTATAGGCAATTAACTGCTTTTCTCTTGCTGCTTTTAAGAATCTCTCTTTATTTTTAACCTTTGGCATTTTAATTATGAAGTGTCTTAGAGTGGGCCTCTTTGCACCCATCTTGTTTGAGACTCTCTGTGCTTTCTGGACTTGCATGTCTATTTCCTTCACCAAATTAGAGAAGTTTTCTTTCATTAGTTTTTCCAATAGATTTCCAATTTTTTGCTGTTTCTCTTCTCTTTCTGGTACCCCTATGATGCAAGTGTTGGACCTCTTGAAGTTTTCCCAGAGGCGTCTTACACTAGCCTCATTTATTTGAATTCTTTTTTTCTTCTTCTTGTTCTGATTGGTTGCTTTTTGCTTCCTTATGTTCCAAACCATTGCTTTGATTCTCAGCTTCAACTACTCTAATGTTGTTTCCCTGTAAATTGTTCATTTCAATTAGTGTATCCTTCATTTCTGACTGGATCTTTTTTATGCTGTTAAAGTCCTCACTAAATTCCTTGAGCATCCTTATAACCAGTGTTTTTAACTTTGCATCTGATAGATTGCTTATGTCCAATTTGTTTAGTTCTTCCTCTGGAGTCTTGTTCTATTCTTTCATCTGGGCCATGTTTTCTTGTCTCCTCATTTTGGCAGACTCCCTGTGCTTCTTTGTATGTGTTAGGTGGAGCTGCTATGAGTCCTTATCTTGGTAGCATGGCCTAATGTAGTAGGTGTCCTATAGGGTCTTGTGGCACAGCCTCCCCTATCACCCAAGCTGCGTACTTGAGGTGTGCCCTTCCTGTGGGCTGATTACTTCCTCCTCTTGTAGTGGAGCCTTGATTACTGTTGGCAGGTCACTAGGAGGGTTTTACCCAAGCTAGTCAGCTGCAAAGACTGCCTATGACTACTGACACCAGTCTCTGCTCTCCGTGGAGGACCAACTGTGCAGGGGCAGGGAGGTGGTACTCCAATGTGGTCTGTGGCTGTCCACTGGATACACAGGCTTTGGGGTTTCCTAGGTGGTTCAGGGCAAGGTCAACCCCTCCTGTGTTCTGCCAAGGCCCACCCTGCATGGCCTCTGAAGCAATCTGAGATGTCTGCTACTTGTGCTGGGCTTGGAGATTCCTGATGAAGCCAAGCTGTGAATCTGGACTGGCTGCTGCTAGTGCTGGGCCTGGGGCCACTTAGCAAGAGGTATGCAGCTTGGGGGATTTTTGAGGCTGGCTTGCTGATTGTTTGATAAGATTTAGGAAGTTGTGAAGCATGAGCCAAGACCAGTCATTCATATAGAAAAGCCATGGTTAACAGTTTTGGTGAGCCCATAAGTTGGGTGGGAAGCAGAGTCACAGGGAATCCCCAGTGTGGAACAAACAGTGTTAGCCAGGTTGATGGAGTCTCAGATATCTAGGAGGAGGGCTCAGAAAAGGGAAAATGACCTCTGACCACCTTTCTGTCTAGGAGAAATCTGTCCTCCAGCTCTTGCCTTGATACAGACACTTCAGTTCCTCCACATATGGCACTGGTACCTTTCAAGCTGCTATCCTTTTGCTGGGACTTGGAGGGAGTGAGACTGAGTGGGTGGGTTCTTTAAGGGGAACTGCTTGGGACTCTACAGGTTTCTTCCACCAACTCAATGCTCACTGGTTTTTGCAGCCAGAAGTTATGGGGACTAGTCTTCCTGGCACTGGGCTGGGGTGGCCTGATGTGGGTCTGGGACTCCTCACTCTTAGGATATCCCTACCGAATTTTTATCTACCACATGTGGATGTTGGACCGACCTCTTTCATATCTGTGCCCCTCCTGCCAGTCTGGATGAATATGGTTTCTTTAATTCTGTGGTTGTCAGACTCCTGTTGAACTGGAGTTTTGACGGTTCTGAATGTGGTTGTTCTATATTTTAGTTGTAATTTTGGTATAGTTGTTCAAGGAGGTGAGCTGTGTTTACCTATGCTGCCATCTTTTTTTAATTTTTTTATTAAAATTTTTTAAAAGATTTTATTTATTTACTTTCAGAGAGAGGAGAAGGGAGAGAGAAAGAGCAATGTATGGTTGCCTCTCACATGACCCTCACTGGGGACCCGGCCTGCAACCCAGGCATGTACCCCAACTGGGAATTGAACCAGGACCCTCTGGTTCCCAGCCTGCGCTCAATCCACTGAGCTACACCAGCTGGGCTTTTTTATTAAAATTTTTTAATGTTGTTCAATTATAGGTGTCCCCATTTCCCCCCCATTACTCTCCTCTGCCCTACGGTCTCCCTCCCATGTTCAGTCCTCCCCACCATTGTCTTTGTCCATGGGTCCTTTATACATGTTTCTTGACTTGACCCTTACCTATGGTGCCATCTTGACTGGAAGTGAATAAATTTTATTTTTCCCATTGTTTAAGGAAGCTAAAATCAATGGATTTCATTGCTTGCATCACATTTCGCCATGAGCATGAACTCATGATCCATGGAGACCAGCAACTGGCAATAGCTAACCTCAAGTCCTGAAATCTCTATTTCTCTTTGGAACTTACCTTTTCTGTCTACAGGTCTTGTCCAGTGGAACGCCTTTTTTGGCAGAGCCGTGCAAGAATATTAAAGAATCTTGGTGGGAATCAGAGGGAGAAGTGGGAACCAAGAATAGTAATACTATTAATAAAAATGGCTGAAAGCTATAATCACAGTAATAATGATAATAATATACAGTGCCCACTGTGATTTATACATAGTTTTTTAAAATTTATACAACATCATATCATAGATGAAAAAACTAAGGTTCAGCCTGGTTAGGCTATTTGCCCATAGATAAAAACTAGTTAAGTACCAAAGCCAGTATTTGAACGGAGTGAAGTCATCCTAGGTTTACCCAAAATTCTAGGTCACGTCTGTCTTCTTGTTCATTGTTCGGGATTTTTCCTTTGTGATTACAGATTCAAGGGTCCACTGAAGGGAAATGCAAAGGCCGAATGGTAGCCTGGCACCCACAGATGAATGGCACTCTATTCTGAGGATCATCTGACTGCCACCACCAAAAGGAATAAGGCAACTGGGTCCAGCTCCTGGGGGTCTGGAATGCGATGTAGTTCCTCAGAAACCAGACCCTGCCTTGACCCTGGTTAACTACTCTGTAGTTATTCACACAACTGAATTCCTACTGTCAGTGGGTCGTGTGATGCAGGTCAAGGCTGCCAGCAAACATGGAGCAGCGCTGATCCTGGTGAGCCTGCCTGGGGCTGGGCAGGATGTCCTATCCAATGATTATCATGTGCTCCCCAGTGCTCCCTCTGTTCTGGATCTTCTGCTGCAGTGTTAACAGACTTTTCTTCTGGGGCACCTGGGAGCTGGAAATCGCTCACATGGATCACACACGCGCTGCTGCCAGTAGGCGGCTTTACCTCGCTGAAGGCCTTCCTCACTCTGGCTGATATTGAGCGAGCCCTCCCCGTTGGAGCTTGTTACCTGGGAACTGTCCAGATCCAGTGATGAAAACTGGCTGAGGGGCAGTCGTTACGGCCAATCACCGGCAGCCCATTAAATGAGTGTTGGCAAACTGAGAGCCACTGAGCGCTGTTTCTGAGGCACTTCGGGTGCATTGTTTTTCCAGCCTGTCTTCTCTTAACCTGCCCTGGCTCCATTCTCCTCTTTCATGTTGAAACTCATGAGACTACGAAAGAAGGTGGAATCCTTGTGCAATTTTGATTCCCTGCGCGGTGACTCCTAGGTGGTAGGATGGAGTGAGATGCTCTGTGCTTGAAGGTGAGCTGAGCTTCCTTCACCTCTCAGAGAAAGAATGGAGACTTTGTTGAGAGCCAGTGACCTAAATTGCCAGAGAGGTCCGAGTATGACTGGAAACCGAGGGCCTGCAGAATTCCTCTGGGTCTTCCCAGCACAGGGAGGGAGGAAGCGGCCTTCTGTGAGAAGGCTGCATCCAGACCCTTCCAAGCAGTTATCAGATGCTCTCAGCCTGGACCACCTCAGAAGGTGGTCTCTGCTCATCATTTTGGGGGTAGGCTTCATTCTGGCTTTCTTTCTGGGGAATTGTAGAGTTTGCATCAGCAGAATTTCTCTGGTCTGCTAGGTAGGGCTCATTTCTTCCTAAAGTCTAAGATCTTCCTCACTAATACTTTAGACCAATGATTTCCAAAGTGGGTCCCTAGGCCAGCAGCAGCAACACCAGATGGAAATGCAAATGATCAGGCCCCATCCTGGACCGTATGGGAAGCTCTGGGGGCAGACTGTTTCAGCAAGCTTTTCTAGGTGATGAACAGTCATGCTCAAATCTGACATCTACTGTTTTAGAGCCACGCTACTCGAAGTGTGGTGTGTGGGCCACGGCCTCAGCCTCTCTTGGGAGCTGACTAGAAATTCGTGATCTCAGGACCAACTTGCAGACCCGTTGAATCAGAATCTGCATTGTAACCAGGTTGCCAGGTGATTTTTTATTGCTTTTTAAAGCTTGAGAAAGGCTGCTTGATTTTTTATTTTTATATTTTGTTCTTAATAATCTTTTTAAAAGTTTATTGTTTTTGCTGTTAATAATTTTTAAAAAAATAGTTTCTTGTTTTTTTTTTCCCCTTTTTTCTGAGAAAGGCTGCTTTAGAGCAATGGTTCTCAACCTTGGCTGCACATCAGGTTCACCTAATGCCAGGCCCCACCCAGACCAATTAAATCAGAATTCTCGGGGTGATGCCCAGGTGTTGGTGTTTATTAAATGTTTCCCTAGTGATTCTAATACGTAGTCAAGGTTGAGAGCGATTGCTTGGGACCACCTCTGGCTGCAGAACCATGGGGAGCTACGTCTGTTAAAAAACAAAACAACCAGCCAACTATGCAACCACCAGCACAAAACTGGTGACATACAGCAGAGCCTCCCAGCAATGTGGAGGGACACATCAGTGTCTCACAGATGTGTTGGGTAGATATAAAATTATTGATCACATCAGCCTTTGAGGGTGGCAGGATGGGAACTGGGTTGCCATGAGCAACCAATTACCCCAGAGCTTATTGTTAGTATTATTTTCTATGGATGCTATGACAGGCAAATAGGTTAGGAAACATGTTGTGGAGAATCTGAAGAAGCCGATTATTACTGTGTTAATGCACCACTGTGGCGGTGGGGTATGGGAAGGGTTGTGGGAGGGAGAGGCTGAAAATGACAAACTCTGGGACGGAGAGGGCAGGAACACGCCTCTGGATGGTTGATGATGTCAGTAATTGAAATCCAGGCAAATACTTCCTAGATCATCATTGCGACCTGCTATTTATTTGGCATCCTTGCTATTTAGAGGTTTCCTAGCTATTATCTGATTATTTCTCACAATAGGCTCATTTATTTTCTCTTCTTTGGTGTTGAGGAAATTGAAGCCCGGAAAGGTTGGGTCTCCCTTAAGGTCAGTCCAGCAGGGCCAATCAAAAGGTGAAGAGTGTTTCCTTGATGTCCATTGGAAAGGTCTAAAGATGTCACCTTTCCCTTCAAAACGGCAAATGGTAACGTTGGGAGGGAGGGACTCAGTCCCCCCTTTCAGGCAGGGACTCTGTGTTCCCGCTGCTGCCTTTCATCCTGGAGCCTGCGGTTTCCTGGGAGTACCCCAGGAAAGCTCCGAAAGAGAAACTGTTGAGCTAATTATAAAGCCTGACTGTTGTTTGGCTGCCTTGTGTGTGTTAACACTTTTCCCCTTCGCATAAGTTTTCATCCTGGTGCTGGATGAACATATTGTAATTATGCTAATCATGCTGCTGGGCAGCCTGAGGCTGAGAGGGAGGGGTGTCCCTCTCCTTAATTGTTTCCTCTCCTGGAGCAGTTGGTTGTCTGCCTGAGTCCCCAGATAGGCAGAGGGAAGACTGCATGGCTGGCTGGGCTTCTTGTCCTGGGGCTGCCTTATCCACCTGGTTTGCAGGGAGAGAAGGTTCAGGGATAGCTGCCAAGGGCGGTCGACTGGGCCAGGGGCCTTCTGCTGGATTCAGTAGGGACTGTATTCAGGACTGGCCCCTGTGAGATGGTGAAAGAGGAAATTGATCTTTGCTCTTTGGTGGTGGCGGCTCTTCCTTCTTCTCCTCTGCCTCTCCCTCCCCTCCTTCTCTTTCTTCTTTTTGCTTCCCTTGAACCTCTAGGCACAGTGTGTTCCTGCTGGTTTGAAATGTGTTTGCAGGCAAATTTATGATATATACATAATTATAGATGTAGATACAGATGGAGATATCGACATAGGCGTAGTTATAAACATCCTCATGGATAGGAGACTTAATGAAGATTTGACTACTTAAGATTACAACTTGTTAGAATGCACAATGCCTAATGAACCTAAGGCCATGAATGAGAGTTATTTTCAGTCAAAGGGGCCTGTCCAGTGTTCTTTATATATCGGTTATAATAAAAAAATTGGCACCTAAATTCCTCTCTTTAGGAAAGAACTGACTTTGCTTCATGAAGTAGTGTGGTGAGTCAATTGGTGGTGAGAAGAGAGAGTTCTCAGGGAAGTTTCCAGGTGGAGAGGAAGTTTCTGGGAGAATTTGTTGTCTTGGGGCAAGAGGAAAGAGAAGTAGAAAAAAGAGTAGAGGAACAAGAGGATAGAGAGTCTGGCAGAGTTTTCAGTGCAAATTGACGATGTAGACTGGATTTATCGTTCAGTGGTTTTTGTTCACTTTTCCTAATGCCAGCCACCCGCATGAGTTCTTCAGCAAATGAAGTGTGCTACACAGACTTCCCCGGTGCGCACGGCTCTGTGTCGTGTACCCATGTGTCATCCAGGGACAGGAGCTGGGTCTCACCTCTGGGTTGATGTAAACCGAAAAGGAGCATTTACTCAGGGGTGACCTTGAGACAGCTTCTGGGAATCCACATGGACTTTCACAGGATGTGTAATTCTGGTCCAGGCCCATCGTAAGCAGATTTTACAGGGCCGCATGACACCCGTCATCATTCTGGGTTACACTGAAGTAACAGCTGAGAAGGCAAATGCTGACCCTAACTGTCCCCGGTTAGAGCTATGCAGTGGTTTTATCTTCCACTTACGTTTAGTTTATTTCTATCGGCAGTGTCGTATCCAGCTGTCAGGAAGACCATGGAAGGAGTTCTTCTTTCTTTTTTTTTCCTTTTCCTTTTTGTATCATGCAGGTCTTTACAGCCATAAAGAACTCCAGGGAAGCACTAAGCTCCGTGTAACTGGCTGATGGGCTCCATTCAGCACCACGATTCTTCTGTGGGATTCTTCGTTCAGTGTTGGTTGTTAAACTCATGATTCAATCCAAAAATTTCCAGCCTTAACGAAACCAGTTTATGATACTATGAACCAAGTCCAGAACAAAGATCATTAGTTCAGTTTATGTCGCCTGTCAGTCAGGGGCCTGCTGGGTTTTCAGCGCCGAGCTAGGTTTTAAGGAGTGGGCATGTACAAAGTAGAAAACACAGTCCCTGCCCACTGGCCGGCGTATTGGGGGGAATATACATCATCTCTTCTCTCTCGGTGTCTCTCAGTATTCTTCTTTCTTTGAAAAATACTCTTTTCCTTTTGCCTTGTTTTTCTCTTCTGTTTTCCATTCCATAACATTTGTCTTTAGTCACATTTCCTATATATATTTCTGCCTTTTCTTCTTTACTTCTATGCCCTTATTATTATTATTATTTTTATCACATTAACGATTTTTTTTTAAAGCAGGAAAACAAACAGGGAAACACCAAAGCCATCTCTTCAGAGCCTGGCTCCTGAAGAGTCACCAGGGGGTGAAGCAGAACTCTCTGCTCAGACCGTGTCACCTGACCCGGGTCTTAGAGCTCAAATGCTCCATCGTCTGAAAGATCTTCCTAACTGTGGGCATTCTGACCCACTAAGCAATATAAGCTTTTCCCGTAATCATACACAAGCTAAATTCGGGGCAGAGCTTCAGTCCTAAATCAGAATTACCCTGGATTCTTGGCACTTTAAGCCTGATTGCTAATACCCAGTGATTGTATTAAAGTATCTCTTGTGGACATGACTCCCCCTTCTCCATTTTAAATGCTAGTTAAAAGAAAAAAAAGAAAAGCTTATTTCTCAAAAACAACAAACAAAGAAACAAACAAAAACCCTGGCAGACAGATAATATGATTCTGGACCAAACAGTTTAAATATTATTTACATGTTATTTGACACCGCAACGTGGGCTTGTGTGTATTCCTGCAACATTAAGTAGCTATTTGACATGCTATTTTATCAAGATTAGATAAATTTAATTGGAAAAAGAGAAAATCTAGGGTGAGTTGTTGTCCTTAGGAAAAGAGAAGCCTGCCACTGCTCGTCAACATCTATGCAGCTGACGAGAAAAGGAATAACTAGGGTATTGTCTCCACTGGGGCAGGCAGCCTGTCCCCTCGTCTAGCAAACCACTATTTGCCAACGTGTGGCTACTGACCTATTCAAATGACTGCTTTCATTTGCTACTTAAGATCTCATCATTGACTCTAGTAGGGACCTCATTTGTTTACTATGTCCAATAGCCAACAACCTTGTTAACATTGAGAATGGAACTCAGAAATAATGAAATAAAAAATCAGCAATAATACAAACCATCACATAATGAAGGCAAATCCCATTCTACTTCCTATCATTAAGAAAAACAGAATGAAGACATTTACCTGGGAAAACATGAGGAAAAGTCCTTGCCATGCTGCATCGCTTCTTGCCACATTTTTACCTAATGTGGAACTCATTTGGAAAAAAACAATGGTGCAAAGATATATAAGCAAGCATAGGTTAGGTTATACTGTGTAACAAACAATCCCCAAATCTGGGTGGCTTAACATATAAAGGTTTATTTTTTCCTTATGCACATTCCACCAGTGGGTATTCTAGCACTCCAGGAAGCTCCTTTCCAAGAGATGTGCCTTGCTTGAAAATGTTGGTAGGCCACCTGGGACACATGTGTACCATTTGGTTATGAAAGCATGGGAAAGAGCTTTGCATACCAGGTCTTAAATGCTTCATCCCCTAAGTGACATATATCACTTCTGCTTGCAACATGTTGGCCATAAGTACAGTAGTCACAGTGCCCCTTCTAACTGCAACTGAGTCGAGAAATGTAGGGGAACGCATAGCTAGTGAGTGCTAAATGTCTCTCACAAAGCATAAGTGGGACCTATGCTATATTGAAAGGGTCTCATTTTGCTAACAAGCAGTGTTTGTGTGGTAGGAGTGTGTTAGAGAAGCTGGCAGAGCGCTGGGCTGCTGGGACTGGCAATGGTCAAGGCTCTCTGAAAGCTGAAGAGCTGGAGGTAGCACTGGGCTTGCTTGGGCTGCTGGGATTAAGTCGATGGGATGGGGGAGAACTTAAGAGGCAGCAGGCAGAGGATCTGGTTACCCTAAAAGGGGACCATACCATACAGAATGGGTCTGATACTTACCACTTCAAGTCTTGAGGTTTGTGAGGGCCCTTTCTGAAGGTGCTTAGTGTTCTGTAGATACCAACAATTCCTGCAGGTGTCCTCCCAGATGCTGAACTCTTTGAAGGGAGGGACCATACCTTACTGATTGTTATGACCGCAGCAGTATGTGCCATGGTGACTTATGCAGAGAACACTCACTGGTTAGTAAAAACTGGTCAGCTAGAGTAGGCCAATAAGTATTTCTTCCCACGTGCTTCTCCAACTTTGTTATGCTTACAAAACCCAGAGGATATTTGGTACAAATGCAGATTCTGATTCAGTTAGTCTGGGGTGGGGCCCAAGATTGTGCATTTCTACCAAGAGTTCATACTCCACATGAAGGTATTAACTGAGGATTGCACTTGGGTGTGTTCATCCATGGAGGCTCTGTTTTCTGAACACAATAGGTTTACTTGGCAGCCTCTGCTTTAGGAGGCAATAATCTTAATCTGGTGTTTCTATTGCCCAGGCTGACTGATGGGAATCAGGGGCCTTAAGAGACAAAGAGGACTGAGCTCTTTGTGAATATACGAAGTTTCAATACACCTGGTTTTATTTTCCCCTCTTCAGGCATCTGACAGGCAGTTAATAGCTCATGAAAAAGCCGTGTCTAAACTGTACTTTGAAGACAATGAAAAGTGCTGCTTTTAAATGCCTCCCTTGGCACTGCAACTCCCAAATCCAGTCCGGCAAGAGGCCTGGCCACAGAGTGGCTCCTCAGGCTTTCAGATGTGTCTGAGCAAATGCGAGAGGCCACCAAATCACTCGAACACCGGCCATGTCAGGGTGCTCACTGGAGGTGACAGTTCCAGCTTCAAAAGAGGTATGCAAACTGGAATAATGAAATGTTCCATTTTATTAAGTTCCTGGCCAGAGGGAGGGATTATATTAGAAAGGAGAAAAGGTGGGGAGTTTTTAGCTTGATTTCTGTGGTGCTGATAAGCAGTAATTTTTGCAGAGGAGGGAAAAAAGCAATCCACTGCTACAAAATCATTTTCATAAAACCGTGAATGAGTTATGGCTTGGAGTAAGGCATGGCTCCTAATGGCTGCCAGAGCTTCCTTCTCCAACTTTCACGGGTCAGTCTGACGTTTTTGTAGTGCTGGCACAAGAGAGAGCGTTCACGTTGCTTCCCTTCTCCATCTGTCAACAGTTAGGGTGGAGTGCCACCACCTCAGGTTCCCTTTTGGTCTGATTTCTGTGTCAGCTGAGCACAGGACCGCTGGGGACGCCATGGGAACGGGGTGGCTCTGGAGCCAGTTGCACCATGTTTTCTGACCATGAATCGTTAGAAGGGTTGGGAGTAAATTGTTTTTGCACGAATCAGAGGAAAGTGCTATTTCCTCTCCTTCGTGGTTCATCAGAACCCTGGCCACGCTGCATTGGCCTTGCTTTCCCTGGACCTCCCAGAGCTTTGTCCAAGTTCCATTTCCAGAAAGTGGGGCTCTTGTCTCTCACTGGACCTGGGATATGCCTGGCCCTAAAACAGCAACCCCGAGAGCTAGCCCAACGTACAAGTGAGAAGAAAACACTTACTTAACGTGTGTGTGCCTCCATGTTTTTGGGAGTGTCTGTGTGACCGGCAGCTTATTTTTCCTATCTCTTCACATCAACCCCCACAAGAGCTGATGGAATTGAGAAAATGATAGAGATGGCAAATGTTGGCATGAAGATGACTTGATGCAAATGAATCAAAGTGATTTGAGTCTTCCCATCCTCCTGAGAGGTTCTATCAATTTTTGTGCAATTGGTCCTGGTAAACAATTACCAGTAGGAAAATATAATCTCTTAAAGGCAATTTCTGTTCTGTATAGAATCACTTAAAAG
Source organism: Micronycteris hirsuta (assembly GCA_004026765.1). Lineage (NCBI taxonomy): Eukaryota > Metazoa > Chordata > Mammalia > Chiroptera > Phyllostomidae > Micronycteris > Micronycteris hirsuta. The sequence goes on along the minus strand of PVJI01001625.1, from coordinate 150,449 downwards.
AGGCCACATGGATAACCCTAGGTCAGAGGTCTGTGAGTATAACTCAAGGTCAAGTGTGGGTGCAAATTTGGGAAGTTTCTAAGAGAGCAGGGATTTATGGAGCACCCAGGGAAAATTCTAGTTTGTTGAATTTCTTCCAGTTTCTTAATGCCTGTTATTGTGTTTTGTCTTTTTCCTCTTAGAAGGCCAGATGAGATAGAGCCAAGAAAATTTTGAGTTTTGTTAATTATTGTGGGTGTCTTCTGACCTCAGAGTCCCATATGGCTTGGCTGGGAGCTTCATCCATTATGGAAGGAGTGGGAGAGGAATGAATGGGACTACTTTTGTTCTACAGAATAATGGTAATGGATATAATTTATTTCGCATCTTTAGGTACCATTGCATGCTTTACTTCCACTATTTTGAATCTGGGCAACAATCTAGCAAAAGAAATGTCTTACTCTTATTTTTCAGATGAAGGCACAGAAACTCAGAGGTTAAATAACTTGCCCAGAATTTATGGCTCATGGGTAATAAGGTTGGGAATCTAAACCCATCCTATATCCTCCCTCCCCAAACTTACAATATTTCTGCTGTGTGATATGATAAGTCACTTTAGTTTGTGAGGAATCAGCATCTATACTGCTGCTTACAAGAATAAAAAGATTTTCTGAGAAAAAAATGCAACTGAAGAACATGTTAAAAATACATGTGTTAAAAATACTGTGTGATGGCCAGCCCTTCCGTTAGGGCTGATATCCCTGAGTTTCCATGTCAGGGTGGGACAAGGGTGTACATATTTATAATTTTTAATACCTGTTGTAAGACATGAGGGGCAACAGACACATTTTTTTTTTTTAAGGTGACACAGATGTACAGGTTGATACCAGCTGCAAGCTCAGCATTCTAACGTGGAGCGTGGCACATGTCATTGCCCGCAGGGCGGCCGGTACTGCTGAGAGCGCTGCCTTGCCGTGGTTTTATAACGACTTGGCCTTTTCCCGGGCTTTCTTCTGTTCACACTGGAGAAGACACTCTGGCCACTCTGTACTGGACTTGGAATAAGCTCTCTGTATCTGCCGGGGGAGCGGGGCGGTGGTGGGGGGGCGTGTGTGTGAGCGTTTATTTGTCAGCATTAATTGGCACCACTTTGTGCAGGGGCCTGTCCCTGCTGTGTCAGCGGTGGGGTGGGGTGGGGATCAGTTACCATCATTCGTGGGTTCCCTGAGCCTGGACGTGACTTCTTCCCTGTAGTATCTTGCCACTGAACTATCTGAGCCACCCCATTAGCCGCACTCATCTGTGTTGTCAGTTACTTAAGATTTGAGATCAAAGAATGCGTTTTCTTCATATTTTCCTGTGGTGAGGCTCCTGGCAGTGTACGTAGCAGGAACTTGATGTACATTTGATCAATAAACTGACTGACACAGTGTCTGCTAGGATCCGCTTATACTTTAAGGGGCAGGGTGTGCTGAGGGTGAGACAGGATAGATAACTTCAAATGCAGGCACTGAAAACTTTGTGAAAAGGACCATGTGAGGCAGCTGCAAAAACTCTCCCCAAGCCAGTGGGGACAATTCCGGTGTGAGAGAAAGGAGTTGCGTACAGACGCAAATGGCTCCTGCGGTGGATTGGAGCCCGATTGCGCGGCACAACCATGGCTGGGAAGGAGCCCGAGCGCCTGCCGGAGCTCCCCTGCTCCTAGGGATCTCATTCAGCTTTAGTTTAGGATGGTAATAGCTTAAACTCCAACCCTGGATGGCCATTGATCAATGAAATGAGCTGGCAGTTTCTAGACAGTTTCGTGAAATGAAATACCTCAAATTGACCAGCCTGAGAACATTTTTCACAGCCTATCCATCCCTTCTGAACGATTCAGAGAGCAAAGTAAAAGAAATTAGAACTTTGAAATTGCTGCTTGTCCAGTGGCAACCTCTTTGGGACACTGAACGAGCTGCAATTTATCTAGTTTTCCCACCTAGAGAATTGGCAACAGCAGCTGTGCCAGCCACTCTTAATGAGTATAGATGTGTCAGATGCTGTACAGAGTCTCTTGATCTCATTTAATTTTCATAACATATGGGTAAGATGGCAAATGCTTATCCTTATTTCATAGATGAGGAAACCGAGGCTCACAGAGGGAAATAAGTTACCTGAAGTCACACAGGTAGAAGGTGGTGGGAGGAGGACTTAATCCTAGGTCTATTTGTTCCAAAACCATGATTTTAAATGTTGTGTAAAAAGCCTTTTCCCTTCCCAGCATCTCTTCTTAAAAGAGAAATTGTTCGTTTTAAGGTGGAATTTGAAGACAATGGGTTAAGTCCCTAATTGTGGCCTATTAAGTGATGCATCCTTATGATGTGGGAGATAGAAAATGCAGAAATAATTTTCTTCTATTTCTCAGTTTAGTAGCTATTTCAAATCAACTAACAGTTGGAACAACTGCTCTTTTGTAAGGAAAGCGCATCCCTCTTTGAGGTCTGTTGTAGCCATGCCACTGATAGGATTTAAATTCCTCCTAGGGCTTGGGCTGCCAAGGATACAGCCCAGATGGCCAGGAGAAGGGCAATAAACCAGGAAGGAGAAATTCGGAAGGTGGGAGGAGAGGAAGGGGAGTTTGATTCAACATGTTTTAACTACTTGAAGAACATCTAGGTGTAAATGTTGAGCTACAAGGTAGAAGAACATGATTGATGCTTTTAAGTCAGGATGTGGCTAAATAATATTAAGGCCAGTTAAACATGTAAGAATAAGTGAAGTTACAAGAGGACACGACGTAGAGAGGGACAGAGGAAATCAAGGTAAGAATTTTGGGAGAAAGAGGAATGCATAAGGGCAAGTGAAGGTGTTCAAATGTAGGAAAGGAGGAATTATACAGGAGAATTGATAAATGTCTGCCATATTGTTGGGTGGTTAAAAGCAGTGACCACCACAGCTGACCTTGCCCACACTCACGTGACCTCAGACCCCCTCCTAGGCGTGTGGTCCCCAGGAATGGGTATGCACATGCACAGCAAGAATATGCGTATGAGGATACTCATGATATTTTTATTCCTAATAGCCAAATGTACACAATAGCATAAATAATAAATCGTAGCGTATTCCCACAATTACAACAGTACATAGCGATTTAAAATGAGCTACTATGCAACAACATGAGTTAATCTCACAGATATAATATGAAGTGAAAGATTTCAAAAAAAGAATTTATGGAGATAGTAAATATTGAGGAGGATTGATTATATTTTCTCTCGTTAAGGGAGATTAGAATTTTGATCCTCCCTTACAGAGAGTCTATAGCAAGTCTATCCTGCCAGTGGCTTTGGAGGTGGGCATGGAGCGTAGAATTGGCTTCTTTCATTTAATTTGCAGCTCCTCTTGCTTCCTGACCCTCTGGAATGAACACATGTGTTAAGGTCACAGACATTTTAGACAGGTCAGGCTTGACCTTGGTGTTCTGGACTGGGCCTCCGCTATCCCACCTGCTCCTACCGGGTCTGCCTTCCTGATCACATGCTGAGATTTTGCGCCGGTCTTTACTTTTTAGTTTGACTTTCACGTTCAGCCTGAATCAGTCATTCTTTGTGGAAGACTCCAAATAAAATACAGAAATAACAGTTTTCCCAATGCAGGGCTTTTGTTGCTGTTGTTGTTGTTGAGGGTGAATTTTGTGAATATGTTTGCCTTTGGTGCCCCAAGGAGTAATGGGTGCTCACTTAGGAATCTGCTTTGATGTGGTTTGGCCGAGAGTCATGTCTTTTAGAATTTAACATAAACTCTCTCTCTCTCACCACGAGACCTCAGTGTTGCAGTCCTTTTCTTCTCGCTTCTGACAAGGCAAAGACTCCGCAGGGTTAACTAATGCCAGCTATCATGTGACAAAGATCCAGCCAGCTGAGAGCATTAATTACACAGGATGAACACAGGATGAGGAGGGAGAAAAAAGGAGCATCCTTCAGCAGGAGAGTGAGGCAGTCAAGAAGAATCAGGAAATCTGTGAGGCAGAAGAAAGATTTCTAACAAGAGTGTAGCTGGTGGCGAGGCTGGAGAGTGAGGAACTGCAGAACAGGGTTAGTAGCATGAGGATAAAGTGAAGATCTAAGGAATGACAATGGCAAAGTCTGTGAAAGACTTGGAGAAAAGTTGAGAACCCCAGCTGAGCAGGGATCAAGTTCAGGCCGTGTCCACCTGCCATCAAGACTTTGAAGTAAAATTCTCCCCTCAAGTAAAAGCAACTGAGTATTTCCAAGAATTCATGATTTTGTGTGGGGTGGGAATAGATAAATCAGCTGAGAGATTAAATTGTTTATTCTTCAATTATTCATTTTAATTCAGTGAGATTAATTAAGTAGAAACAATCCTGATAAGTGATTATTATTCCATTTTTAGTGTGGAGATTTACAAACATACAAAAGTGAAGAGAATATTATGATCCCTCAGGTGCCCACTACTCATTATCCAGTGCTAATAATTATCAATAGCTTGTCACTCTTGACACATAATCATTTTTGGAAAATGAGTTCAGGGGAATTTTAGTTATTTTTTGTATTAAAGGAGAGCTCATGTTTACCTTTCATGTGTTCTTTTAAATTGAAATGGCTACAAAATATCCATCATAGAGATATTTGGGGATGATTTTCTCGTTTAGTGAGCACACGTTGGCACAATTTGGGAAGCAGGAAGCAAGACCTGCTGGGCTGGCATTTGTAACTTCAGATGTTTTGCTGGACTTGTAACCGAATGGGTGGCTGGTAACAGTTCATCTCTATTTGCTAGAGGTGTCTTCATTTTAATTAAGAATAAGAAATGATGAAATAAATGTATCTGTAATTGCAGAATTGCAGGTGTCAGTCAGCAAGTTAGGGAATTATTTTGGGGGGTGCAGGGCTTGAACCCTCAAAGTCACTTGGTGGAGGCTGCCACATATTTTTAGACACAAAATGGCCTCAGTACATTGATGATGTCCCCGACTCAGGTGGGCCAGCTCACTTTTAAAGCTCCCTGGGCACAGCTCCCTCCTCGGAGGGCTGGTCCGCCTTGTGCTTTCCACGGGCAAGGTCCAGAGCTCGTGTCTACGGTGACGGCCGGGGTTAGAGGGAGGAATGTGTCGCTGTTCGCTTTATTTTCACTCCTTCCTGTTCCTTCCCTTGCAAGGCTTGTCCACCTTCTACTGCCTTTTGAAATGAGTATTAATGGAATCCTTTTTACTTTTTCTGAACGTTGGTTTTTCCTCTTGGTTCCTGATTATTTTAATTCGGCCGGGCTCTTTTCCATGTCCTTTGCCTGCTGGCCCTTGATTTACAGTTTGGCCTTTCTCTTCCTCACATACTTCTTTTCTATTCCTATCATATTCTCTTCCTCTCATTCTGTCTTCTTTGAGCTTGCACAGACTAGAGCAAATTAAAATATACTTTTCAAATTTTCCTCGCCCCATTATTCTGTTTTAAATGAGGTCTTGGCAGCAATCACACTGATCTCTGAAACCCATGCAATCCAAGGACAGAATAAAAACATCTGCTCTTCTCTTACCTTCCTGGCTACTTGCTTTGATATGATTTTATTTTAAAGAATATTATGAATTTAATGTTGTAAGTGACATTAAAAATTTTCCCCACTGAGAAAAAGTAAATTACTAAAATTTTTGAATGAATGAGTACATCTTTTGAGCATCTACTGGGTGCATGATATTATGCTGATCAGCTACCTTTCTATTGGTATCTTTCCCAAAGGCTGGTGTCCTATAATTCATCTATAGAGATAAAAACAAGGAGAATGAAAGTATTATGCAAGTTTTAATTCATGAAATTGTCATATAATTTACCTTTAATAGTTTAACTTCATTCTCATCTTCTCCATGAAGATTTTCCCAGGCAATATTGCCGGAAGATTCGTTCTTGAATTCATCTATCCCTTATCCATCTATTCCTTCATCCATCTACCCATCCATCCATTAACTCACCCATATGTCTTTCCTTCCTTCCTTCCTTTGTTCCTTCCTTCCTTCCTTCCATCCACTCACCTACTCATCCACTTACCTGGTTCTTTTAATAAGGCACTCCAAAAATCTGGGTCATACGAAGAACAGTATAGTCTCTGCCCTAAAGGGGCTCACAATTTGGTAGGAGAGAAATTATAATAATAATAGCAGCTAGCATTTACTGAGCTCTAACTATATGCAAGGCATTGCAATAAACGTTTAAAATACATTATCTCATTTAATCCTTAGAGAAACCATTGCAGTGAGGAAAATAATTGCTTAGATAAGAAAAATAATTGGTTGGCTTGAAATATAAAACAGGAGGGCTAGTTTGAGTTTAGGAAGTGCTTATCTGAAGCCCATAAACCTTACATCTGATATGCTCTGCCCTATAAGACCCCGAGTGCCAGTACATCTAATTCCTACAAACTTTTACTCTTCCCCCACAACTAATATATAGGAGGGGCTTTGGGGGGCACCATTGGATGTGCAGACACAGACAGCCCTCCCTGTGGGGGCATCATCTGCGAAGAAGGAGTAAATGGGGACTCAGGTCCTCATAGTCACAGAGCCAAGGAGCTCTAGAATGAACGGGAACCTGGCTCCTTGAGCCCAGCTTGGCAAGAAGCTTCCCCTTTGTTGATCTCTCATTGTTGTGACCTCTGTTGTATTGTAATGTTATGAACATGTTTTTACATCCCATCTTGAAGATTTTCTTAATTTATTATCTCGGAGCAGCAGGGGTGGCAGTTGTGAAGCAGGAGCAAGTTTGAAAACATAGAGCAGTTAAGTAACTTACTCAAGTTTAGAGGGCTAAAAAGTGCCAGACTGACCGATACTTGGATCCAGTACCAAGATCCTTGTCTCTCATACTTAATTTGTTCCACTTACTTGGTGCTTATTGGATATGAGCTTGTTGTACAAAGAGCAAATGTTTGGAGCCAGACCAATCTGGGCATGAACGTGCCCTCTGGCACTTGCTAATGTCATCATCTCAGGCACATTAAGTTTCCATAATCTCAGTGTCCTTATCTGTCCCAGTAGGATCTGGTGCTTACCTCGGCTGCTGTGAGGATTGAATGAGACAATGAATATAGAGTGTGTGTGGTCACTGGCACACAAAAAACTGTCCATAGGTATCTGTCTTCTAAATTCTGGACTTCTCCCTCTACTGAGATTTGGTTCCCCGAGAGCATAATCCTGCTCACTGTGGGAACTTGGGAACTATCTCATTGAATGAATAAGACTTTGGGGAGTCTTGTGAGACCCACCTTTGTGAGCTCTTAGGCTAGCAATTAACTCTCCACTTCCTTCTTAACTTTAAGAGTAATGTAGATACAAGGGGGAAGGGTTGTACCCAGCCCCACCTCCCAGAATTTATTTATAAAAAATTGTGTATTTATTCTTACATGTTTAAACTTTGGTCACTTTCAAAGTACTGTCCATCTGATGTCACACACCTATTGAGACATTTTCTCCACCAGTCAAAACAGTTTTTGAACTTGCTGATTTTGATGCCTTTTAGTGCTTCTGCCATTTTTTGTTTCACCTCTTTCACATCAGAAAATGTTTTCCTTTGAGGACTTTTTTCTCTTGGGGGAGCAAAAACAAGTTGCTTGGGGTGAGATTGGGTCACTAGGGAGGGTGGGGCACAGGGGACATGCTGTTTTTGGTCAAAAACTGCTGAACACTCAGCACAGTGTGGGCAGGTTCACTCATACATCAGCCATCATGAAATGGGCAAATGCATTGAAAGAGTCTTCCAAAAAAATTCACTGAAACCAAATGCAGCCTCTCACAACAACACCAGCTGGTACACTGATACAGATGGGTTCCTGGAACACTCACCTAGTGAGGGAAGCCTGTACTACAAGGGGCTGCCCTCCAGAAGACAATTCTAGTTTTTGGGGGGTCTAGCCTCATAAGTGTGTTATAGAATACTGCCCCCTCCCAAACTGGCTCATCATCATCATCACCAACATCATCATTACCACCACCATCATCATCATCTTCAAAGCTTTCAACAAAACAGATTTCCTGGTCACAATCTTCAGAAGGCAGAACCTTCTAATGTTTGTTCTTTCCCAGATGATTCATTTGATCTACCAGTTTGGGGATCACTAACCCCAGAGTGTTTCATTTTCTGCAATAGCCAAATGTCTTATGGAGGGTTGCCAGATAAAATATAGAATGCCTAGTTAAATTTGAATTTCAAATAAACAATGAGTACTATTTTAGCATAAGTATGTATCAGATGTCATATATTGCGTACTTGTGCTAAAAAATGATTAACCATTTATCTGAAATAAAAATTTAACTGGGTGTCCTGGATTTTCATTGGCCAGACCAGCAGTGCCAGTCCCATAACGAGGCCTGTGAGAGGAGAGGCCGGCGTTGCCCTGCGCTTTCTTCCACCCTGTGAGACACACGTGGCGCTCTCCTGGCCCAGTGTCCTCTCGGTAAAAACACCAGTTGTTAACAGATTATTTTGCATAATCCACAAATAAAAGTCGGTGTCAGCGTTGTGGTGAAGATTTCTCTTTGAGAACGTGTGGCCCTTGAGGGTCCAGGTGGCCCCCCTTTTATCACCATACTGGGGACAACCTGAGGCAAAAATCGCTACTCACAACCCCACTGCCCACCGCCGGCCGATTTTCCCACGTCCGTGTCACTGTGAATCCTCAGCCCTCTCTCCCCTTATTTCTTTTTATGATCTGAAAAAGGCTGGAAAAATGGAAAAAAATGTTCTGAGTTTAATCGAAAGTCTATCTAATAATAATGAGTCCTGTAGTGGGCTTGAGAAGAACGCAGATCAGACCCACTCAACCATAATGGTGCTAAAGTAATGAAGACTCAAGTGGTCCTTACTAGGTGTCAAGCTGTGAATCAGATCTCATCCAGCGTTCTGATGGCTGAAGGAAATCGGTAATTAAAGGGACAGGATAGCCATTATTATTACTACTATTATTACTTATTTATTTATTTTTATCTGGGCATGGCAACTAGAAGCCTGCCCCCAGCCTCCTCGGGGTAAATACCAGGTGTGCAGGGTACGTGTTGCCCTTCCATTAAATCTTCAAGTGGGGGCTCCAATAAATTTCACATTGAAATAAGTAATGACCACATTTAACGACCAGTTTGTCTGAGTGTTAACAGCTTGTGAGCCAACAAACTGGTCATTAACAGGTGCTAACCTCTGCTTTCTGGTTTAAACAATTCATCCTCATCTTTCTCCTGCTTATGTCGGGAGGCTTATGCAAATTCCTGGTTGGTTTTTCATTTTTCATGTGATCACAGTTCTTATCAATCAGTTAGATACCTCTCTGCTAATGGCTCCTCTTTTCTAGGGTCGTTCCTTATGTAGTCTATGGGCGAATGTGTTATTTTTAATTCATGTTTCCCCCCTGAAGGATGAACGTATCCTGGCATCTTTTGGTCCAGGAATGAATTAGGTGACAAGTCTTAGAGAAAAATCCACCCTTGAAACATGAAACCTCCTACTCTGGAGAAGGAATGCGAATGAGTTGAAAATATCCCAGGGTCTGAGGCAGTTCTTCGCTGAGGGGGGCGTGTCTCGGTGCTACAGGCGAACAGATGTTTCAGTGTGAAGAGTGTGTGATTGGCCCACAGTTAGTTCAACATGTAATGTGGTTGGGCCTTCCTGAGAAATCCTCTTTTCACAGTCTCTCTTGTTTGGTTTTCTTGCTTTTGTCAGATTATTAGTCAGTTGAAAAGACACTTTTGTCTCTCGACATATCCTTGGGGGAATGGGGTTGGAGAGAGAGTTTGGGCCTTCCATTCTATTAGCACCATTTCACTGCATGTTCAGTCTAGGGGTGTCCGACCTGTAGATGACTATGAATGTGGCCCAACACAAAACTGTACATTTACTTAAAACATTGTGAGATTTCTTTGTGATTGTGTGTCTCAATATATTTAATGTGTGGCCCAAGACAACGCCTCTTCTTCTTCCAGTGTGGCCCAGAGATGCCAAAAGTTTGGACACCACTGCTATAAACAGTGGGAAGGCGGGAAACAGAAGTCCCAGTTCTGGCTGGTGGGGACCATCTTTAACGTCTTGTGTGGGTGGAGGCTGCACTGAATTATATATTGTTCTCTCTAATGCAGTGCTTCTCAAACTATTTGTGGCAAAGAGCAATGAAAAAAATTCCAATCCATTGCAAATTGATAGTTTCTAAAATATAAAATAGCGTGGTTAGATGTCCAGGCAATGCGAAATTGCTAAACGAGTTTCTGAATGCTTTCTCTCACTTTCTGTACTTACCCTATCATGGTTAACGGGCAGTGTCTGTCCAGTTTCGGTCCCTGGATCACACTTTGGGCAGCATTGTTCTCGTGAGGGGGAGTCTTTCCCTTTCACAGCTAGAAGGGGTGGTGGAAGGAAGCTGTGTTTCAGCCATTCCTTGCAATTCGCATTTCCTCGGGATGTCTTTAATAGGGAAGGGTGGGCAATGACTTGAGGGGTTTATGTACTGGGGACACTTGTCTCAGCTCCTTGTATTTTTAGCATAATCTTCTATGATATTTGACCGATGTGAAGGAAGTGGCTTAAAGCAATTTTCTCTCCTGGAAATTCTTCAGACCAGAGTGGCCAGAGCACTTGTCTTGATTAATCAAAGCTCAGGAACAGCAACGAAGTCACTTTGCCTGGTGGTAGAACTGGTGTTTGGGGAGGAAAGGTAGGAGTGAGCTGGGTCCTCTGACACATGGAAGTGATTCACAAAATGGGGCCTTTATAAGGTTCTGTGCACTTTATAAATGTTAGAATTTTAAAACTTAATAATGTAGCTTGTAGGGATGATGGGAACAACCTGTAAAATGGCATTTAAAGGCACACTGAGGTTTTTTTCTCAGATGCTATGTGTTTCATTGTATCAGTAAGCTACAAGGTGCCATTTACCTTCTTGATTATGGTTATTTTCAGTTTCCCACAGAATCTGAAATAAAAATGCACTGTTTAAAATTGTGAATGTGGTTCAACACTTTAATACTTTAAAGGTAATTTACACATTATTCAAATGATATTGAAAAAGAAAACTATTCAAGTTAATAATCCAATGTCTATCACCTCTAACTAATATCATAGTGTTTGCCAAGTTTGAACTAAGATGTCCCTGTGTTCTAACTCTAGCCCTGTAACTCTGACAATTTCTTAGTCTCCTCGCCTGTTTCCTTCTCACTAATACATATATTAGAGGCCCCAAGGGCTCAATCTCTCTCTTTAACTTACACGAAGGGGGCACTCACTGTGGTGACACAAGGTGCTGGCCACTGAGAAGCCAGAAGGAAATAAGGAGGGCGCCTCGCCGTTCTGGTGCGTGCAGGGGATAGGAACTACAGCCGAGACTCAGCGAGGTACTGTGGGGGTGCAGGGGAGGAAATAACCACTTCTGTGCAGTGGCCTGCTGTGAAAGGCGAGCCTTGGAGAGGGAAGGAATGAAATTCTCAACAGAGGTCACAAACTTTTCCTGTGAAGGGTCAGCTGGCAAAGCCGGCAGGCTGTGTTCATCAGACGGTCTCGCTGTGACTGTGCAGCTCTGTGGTCTCTGTGGATATGGCCACGTTCCAACAGAATTTTTATTTACTAAAACAGATGATGTGCCAGACTTATCCTATGGGCTATCGTTTGTTAGCCCTTGCTGCAGACCTTGACGGGAGGGTAAGAAGCGAAGAGGTTGAACATGGGGGTGGAACTCTGTGTGTGTGTAAGGGGGATGAGTGGGTGGTGGAGGCAGGCACACAGTAACAGTGGTTATGAAGGGCAAATGGCCGAGGGGTGATAAGGCAGAAGGTAAGAAGAACCTGGAATTAAATGTGGATCAGTTCTAAAAAAAATGGATGTGAAACTGAGTAATCTGAACTTTAATTTGAGGGTAATGAGAAAAAAAAATCACTGTATCGGTCAGGGCAGTCCAGGCTAGCATCAATAAAAACAAACAAACAAACAAACCAAAAAACACAAGAAAGTATTTCCAGAATCTTTTCATACAGTTGCTTATTTCTAGTACACATAAAATTTGATGTGGGTAAGGCCAGTCTTCAGGATGACAGCCGGTCATCCTCCATCAGGGAACTCGAGGGTCCAGGCAGCTCTGTCGTTTCAGTGTGTGGCTTCCTGGGTCATCACAGCAGGGAAAACAGAGCTTGGAAACCTCGCACGTACTTCTCAGTGCCTTGGTCCAGAAGTGATGTCCTCTTTTTCATTCACGGTCCAACGGCCGGAACTCCTTGCCTGGTTCTGTGCCGGAAAAGAAAATCATAATATTCTCAACCGCATTGTCTGTAGACAGAACGAAGCCAGTGATAGCGGAGGAGGGGGGCAGGGAAGGGGCATGGTCACTGCTTACCTTTGGAAGAGAAGTCTAGAAGTAGAGAGAGGCAAGGGGACCAGTTAGGAAGTTACCACACAAGTGCACTTAAGAGTCAATAAAGGACTAACTGGGGCGGCAGTAAAGGAAATGGGAAGGAGATGAAAGATGCACTGGAATTCAGTCCTGATCGGATGTGAGGACAGAGAACAGGCTGGAGTGAAAGGTGTTTCCATGGATGAGCTCAGAAAAGTGCTCAGGGAAGTCAGAGGGAAGGAGTAAGTCACAGAAAAAGATGTATCATTCAATTTTGGGCGCATATTGATTTTGAAGTGCTGGGTGGACATTCAAGTAGAAGCTTCTGATGGAGTTGGAAATCGGGACTGAGAGACTTTAGATGTGGTCATTGATTCTGTAAGGGTAGATGAGATCACTAAGTGACAGAAATAAAGAAGAGCTATGGGGCAGCTAGGAGGGGAATGGGGACAAGGCAGCAGGGAAAGGAGCTAACAGAAGGACAGTAAGACTGGGATGCTCTCCGTTCACAAAGTCAAGGTGAGACATTTTTAAAAGAGAACGTGTTCAATGCTGTCAAAGCCCGCAGAAGGGTGAAAAGGAAGACTGTAGCGAACACTGCAGATGCCCTGCTGCTTTCTCGTGGAGGTCCTTCAGTGTTTCTGGGTGTCCTGTGCCCAGCTTCACTGTGCTGTTGGCTCCCACTGCCCGCACCTGTGCCTCTTCTTTTTAAGAATGCCTTCAGGCTACAGAGCAACTTTGCTGGAATGCTCAGAGAGGAGCAAGTGCCTAGAATTTACCTTCCCCTACCTCCCATCCCAGCCCTTAGCCCATATTGCTACTTGAGGTGCGTGAAAGCTCCAGTCCCTTTCGCTTAGGTTGGGACAACTCCGTGGTATAATTCACACTCTGGAGCTTCCCTGTGGGACTTTGCTTGGCTTCTTCCCTTACACGGCTCTGCTTCCCCACTCCCCCTCCTATGTCCCCCAGGATCACTTGCTCACGAATCCTCATTGCAGGGTCTTCTCTAGGGAATAGTATCAATGGTAGTGTGGTCTTGGGAGAACAGTCCTGGTGATGAAGCAGCCACTAGCACACCTTGAGCGTGCTGAGAAATAGATGCCAGGTTGTAAAAGACTGAGGAGTGACTGGACAGGGGCTTGCTGGAGACGCAGCAGAGAACATTCAGTGGAGAAGTCCGATGGTGAGAAGTTGGACAGAATGACAGGGTAGTAGGTTCAATAAGGTTGCTAGAAGAAATCTGAGCAGATAGGTGGTCAAAGGCGATGGAATGAAAAGAAGAGGTTGAAAATACTAGAGCGAATGAGATAGGAGGTAGAGGTAGAAGTAACCATGGAGGAGGCAGTACAAAAGTCTCCAGATGTGGGTTGGGGGTGGGCGTTACAAAGAAGGTAGCACAGCGTGTCTTTTGATATGGGTTTGGGAACAAAAGCAAGACCACTCGAGTGGAGAGAGAGTCACAAAGTGAGTAGTGAGGATGGAGGAAGCCAGGCTGGGGAGGACTTAGGACTTAGAAGTGATGCAATGTAACTCCTTCATTTTGCAGATTATAAAAGAGTCAAAGAGCTGAAGTCACTCAGTTAGCAAGAAGCAGATCTGAGACTAGGAGCGGGTCTCCTCATGACTCCTGTACCCTCATCACAGTCCTAAGCAGCCGGGTCACCAGCAGAGAGAAAGCCACATGACAGTAAGGACTTTGGACAGTGGAGGGGATGCTGATGGACACCCTCCTTGCTTGTGACCCTGGGCCAGAGACAGAACAAGAATGAGGTACAGTCTCAGTCTCTCTCAGAACAGGTCCTTCTGAGTGCCACAGGACACACTAAATGTGGCAGCCTCAACAGAGTGAGCTGTGGCACGGAAAAGCGTCTTTCAGTCCAGACAAACTGTGGATTTGGGAAAAAATACTCTGAGGAGGACAAATGGGGTCCTGGTTCCCGGGACAGTTTTCAAGTTGATTTGAAAGCATGTGATTGTTTTAATGTTCTTAATACAGGCATACGCACCACTTAAACAATGAGAGCCTAGATTCTGGAAAGGCTGGAGGTCCAGGCAGCCAAGTGGTGGGAGGAGCCGTACAATTATTTTTTTTGTAAGGGTCTGGAATTTAACTTAAGTCATTAGCTATTGGGCATTAAGAAGGGGCCTTTATTTTTGCAAGAGAATTTATGGCCTTTTATATGTTTATTTTACCTTCACTGTTAGACATCCAAGGAAGAAAGAATACAAGGGTCAGAGGCGCCCTCTGTCCAGCAGTAGGTCACATCTCTTCAGCTCTGCAAGCTGAAGGGGTCCCTGAAACACAGTGATGGGAGCGGGGCATGCTTTCACTGAGCCGGGCCAAGCGTCTGCTTCGCTTCTCATCTCAGAGTCAATCGTCTTACCTGCATGGTAAGACGTCTTACTCACCTTGACCCCACCCTGTCCACTCCTGTTCACTGTCGTTCACTGCCTCTCTTGCTCACATTTGCACGCCATTCACTATGCTTCAGGCCCTCTGTCAGGTCCGTGAGAAATGCAAAGTAGGGTAAACTATAATAGTTGCCCTCGAAGAGTTTATCGGGTAGATGAAGAGCCTTTTGTGTACCCAAGGAATTAAATAATTGCTTTAACTAAGTCCGTTGATAGTAGTTGTGAAAGGTATCAGTGGATTGTTATCTCCTTAAAATTTAAGACTTCTCTTGTTCCATGACCGGGTGTTCTGTGAAGGTTTCTTAGTGGGAGGACAGCCAGGCCTTGAAGTTTGGGCAAAAATTGGATGTAGAAGGTAAGCAGTGGCTAGGGGGACATTTGTCTTCATATACACAGTATGTGTATATAATCTCAGATGTGGGTTCAAGCGCACGCAGTGCATAAAGTGGGCATTGATCTGTTTTCATTCCCAAGGCAAATGAACTTGTGTGGGCAGCACAGGGGCTCGTTAAGTGCTTGGTGTATTGGGAAGCAGCTTCTGAGAGACTGGGATGCTGAGCCTGGCGACCTTGAGAGGTCACTCCATCAATATTTAGTGAGGGACTCCGAGTTGCATGGATTCTACTAAGGTGATGCAAAAGGAGATTTAGGGTGAAAAAAGATGTCCCTGTCCTTGAGAACCACGCAGTCAATGACGGGAGACGGGCACGGAAATTTACCAGTGCAATAAATGCTGCGCCGACATTGTTGGAGGAATTCGGAAAAGATGGTGGTGAGGGCTGTTGATTATACCGAGGGCGACTCTAAAAAAACTATCAAACTCTTGGCTTTTGGGGGGAAAATTCTTTTTTGTTTTGTTTTGTTTTGTTTTAAAGGCAGTGATAAAGATATATGAGAGAAACATGATTGCTCTTAGGAGATTTTACACCGAATCTGAACATCTTCGTTCTTTCTTTTTATATCAACAGTTTACTTTCATCCAGGGTCACGATGGAGTAAATAAACATGGAGAAGCAACTCCTTTAATTACCTCCTAAACCTTTTTCGAATCATTAATTTTCTGTCCTTTCTCATTATTCTTCTCTCAGAGGACCAGAACTGCTAATGTGTCACCGTAAACCACTGTCTCGAGTTTTACCTCTTCCTCAGCGGATGGTCATTCACCCACGGAGGCACTAACGAGCAACGGGATGGCCAGGGTGGGGAAGAGGAGAAGGGAGGTGGAGGGATGGTGGTAATTTTGAAGAACTGAACCTTCATTTCTGTAATTAAAAGCATCCATGGTCAAGAAGACATTTCATTTTGATGAATGGACCTTTGATTTCTCGTTTTAGGGACTGTCCCTTCTTGGCCTCAGACGTAGTTGGTTCTCGACCAAAATCTGTGTGTGGATAAAAGTCCCATGGTTAGAAAGAGACATTTCACAGATAACCCCGAGGTAATCCAGCCGGAAAGCAAAGAGTTTACTGTGCCATACCTAATTGATAGTGGAGGGGTAACCTCAGGTTACGTGCCTTTCGACTAAAGTTCCATATTAGCTGCTTGCTTGGAAGGAGCAGATGTTTTGGCTCTGGTGGTCACTGCTCACCTCTGTCTGGGAGGTGCATCAATCACTTTAATTATAATGGAACGTGGGGCCGGGAACTGAAGGAGAAAAATCAACCCAATCCCAAGAACAATCTTTCTTGATGAATTCTCCCCTAAATCGAAACAATTCACTGGATATCCCAGCTGGGGTTCATATGCTTTTGATTACTGTGGGCTATTTAGCTCTACAAAATGACAGGCTGCTTAATGGACTTTTAATGGTTATAGGTTTCTCTCTCTTTTTTTAATGAGCTTCACCAGTTTGTTACTAATGCCCTGTAGAAATTTGGCGAGGGGCCAGACTTGATGTTACACATTTCTGGTTTCCAGGAGGCATACATGCAACCATCATAGCCAGTGGGGAAGTATGTTGCCAGTTGTAGGGTAATGCCATCAGGGCAGGGAGAGCGGGAAGGCTAATTGAGTGCCCTGGGGTCCTAATCATCATGTCATCTTAGAGAAGGTGATCGCACTTTGTGGCTGAAGTGAACCCTGAAGGCTTCAAAAGCCTTGGAGTCCAGGTGGCAGGAGAGCTTGTGATGTTGGGAGTGGCTTTGCCTTCCCCTTATTTCCGTGTTGGTGGTAGAAGGCACCCCATATAGACTCAGTGGCATCCTGTCCACCAGCAGTCCTGTGAATATCTCAAGGCCGGGGCCCAGTTTTATTGTCACATTTGCATCCACATTGCTGATGCCCATTTGGGCCCACAGTGGGTATTCAATTCATATCTGTTGAACAAGGAGAGGCCACCAGCAATTAGGAAGAGTGAGGGAGAAGAGATTTTATTGAAGGGATTCCCTCTTCTTGACAAAAAGCATGAGATCTTGGGGTAGAGAAGAGTGAGAAATGAGAACGAGAGAGAAGGCATCCTGAGTCACCAAAAACAGCAACTCCCATTTGCTGTTGTGCACCAAACATTGTGCTGAGCATTTAGTCCTTCCAGTGATGTGCAGTGGTAGGCAGTGACGTGTCAAGTGTTTAACAACCAGCTTTGGTGGTGGGTGGGGGGAAGATGCCTAGATTTGTGGTGTTTGCTGACTTCTGAGGTAAATGCTCCCACCGTGACCTGTTTCAAACTATTTCAATGTGATGTCAGCCAGGTGGTAAAATTCCAGAAAATGTAACAATTGGCTTTTGTGAACTGCATGAGCACACCAATAGAGGTAGGTATCACGATCCCATTTTACAGGTGCAGAGGGCGAGGCTAAAGGAGTAGATAACAGGCCAAGGCCATGGGGGTAGCAAAGGACAGAATCCGGGTGCAGAGTGACTCCCAACACTATGTTCTTAACCATTGCACTGCTTTCCTGAGCTTGTTCCCCACACTTGTGGAACAGCCACTAGGAAGCAGGCAGCATGGCCTGTGAGTATCCAAGGCTCACCCTGGTTTTCTCGGGCTGCTCCAGCACGTTATGGATGATCTGCTGTAGAGCTTCTTTGGAAATTTATGGTTCCTGGGCCACCCTCCTTACTTGCCTCACTCACTCTATGAAGGTTTTGCTTCTTAACTTGCAGTAATACGGGCTCCAGTTCTATTGTGAGGTATTTACTGCAGTGTTTCCTCTTCCCTCTATGGAGGAGCATATTAGGGGAGGGAGAGACTCAATGATTTATCCGAATCCCATAAAGCCCATCAGTGACTGGAAATAAATTGAAATCTCCCTAATCTAAGGCTCTTCCCTTGGAATGACAGTGCTTCTACCTCTTACGAATAATAAAAGGTATTTGGAGTTTCAAAAGCAAAGTGGCTGGAGTGAATTTTCCTGCCCCATTGCTGATGTTCTTACTCACTGCCTGCTCCCATTTTGAAAGATTCAACTTGACTTCCCTTGATTGGTGGGCAATGAGCCGAGAATTCAAGGACAGGCACCAGGAGCTCGTTGAGAAGTAAATGCAGCAAACATGAAAGACATTCTTTGGGAGCTTTAGTGGAGGAGGAGGGGAGGGGGATCGGAAAGGTGGGGGCTCCTTGCTGAAATACCCTCATGTTTCACAGCCCCGAGATACTCCTAAATCACACCCAGGTCATATGGTGCCTATACTTGTCTCTTGGCCCAGGGTGAAAACAGTTCACATTGTAAAATTAACTTTCCACATTTGGCTGGCCCACGCAGGCCAGCTTTCTTTCAAAGTGAGTTTGCGAATGAATGAATGAATGTGTTGACTGGGTTACTGTTCTTAGGGGAGCCCTCTTCGCATTGGACTTGGAGAAGGATTGAAGCTGGTTTTGAGAAGTGCTGGTGCTCTCCCAAACACAGCGTGCCGATCGAGTTCTGGTCGCCTTTCATTTGCTGTGGAACAAAATGCTCTAGTTTCATGGAAGAAATAGCCCAGCAGATGGTGTTTGGTGGATGGCATGAATGTAGCCTTGTAAATAAGCATTCAAAATAGACCAGCTTCCCCCCAAATTTACCATCTGCCCCTTACCCCATGAGGTCCACAGGTGGTAAAGGAAAGGAAATTGATGCTTTTAGTTGTTATTGTTACTATTTTAGTATCCCCAAATTATGGAAACTTTCTCAAACGACTGCATTCTTAAATTTGGTTATAAAAATTCAGCGAGCAATGCCTCCAATCTAATAGATTTTCCATGGTTTAATCTGGTTTAAGAAAAATTGTTTAAATGGCATTGTCCTGTTTATCTTTGTGTTGGTGGGGGGAGCTTCTGACGTGATCCTCTTTCTGCAGCTCTCATGGCTGAGGGTCTTCTACGCTCCCTGCCCCCACCCCTCCCCCTGCCCCCCGGCTCTGGACAAGACTCTCAGATTCCCTGTTGCTTCCAGTCTCAAAAAGCATGGTGGTCTAATGTGCACAGGATCCGGAACCACACACATCGGGTTTGAACTCAGGTTTTTGGAGCAATGGACAAGTTAGTTAACCTCTCTGAATCTCAGTTTCCTCATCTGTAAAATGAGAAAATTAGTGGGGTAGTAAGATTACTAGGCAAGGGTGTTAAGATTAGATGAGAAAAGGCGTCTCTAGCTCTCAGGACAGTAGGCCGTGTTCAAAAGGTGGTGTCATCGCTCAAATCACCGTCGCTGTCACCGATGTCATCGTTGTCTCTGTCATCTGCAGCTGCGACACACAGCCACCTAAACTGGAGAGCAGAAGGGAATTCTGGATATTGGTGACTCATTTCAGGGGTTGTATAAAGGATTGTGAGAAACACCAGGCTGACTGCCCGTACCCCTTTTCCCCCCCAAAGGAGATTTCCATAGGCCAGCAGCCAGAACATGACTTGGAGGACGGAATGCTTTGTGAAGCTTTTGATGTGTTGGGTTCATTATTGAGGCAGGAAAGACTTAAGTCAAGATTTTCTCATATTGTTAATGGTGGATGATTCAGTGGGATGGGGAGTTGGGATGAGGAATTTGAGGTCACAATCGTTTAAAGACATGATTCTATTTTTAACACTGGGGCCATGGGAATTCATCATTTTTGATTCTCCCCCATTTGTGGAGAAATAGAAAGATTGGCTTTAACCTACTAGAATTAGTTGGCTCAGATCTGGGGTAAGGATTTATAGGAGGCTGGATGTAGAAGACCCTGACTTTGGAAATTTCAATTGCAGTTTCAGTGATCGTGGAAATTTAGGAACAAAGGCTTTGGGTGGAAGTAGGGGCCGGGCAGGAGACCTCTGGAACATCTCCCTGCAGAGCTTTCTGCTGGGGTGCAGTTGTCTCTATTTTTGGTAATTGTGCTTACATTGAGAGAACGAAGATTTGCTGGGGTGCCACTTCATAACAGGAGCAAGAGCAGCTGTTCGAAATGAGACTCCTAGTTCTTCCAAGGGACCGAATGAAATTTGACTGTAATGTACCTTACTTCTCTAGCATCTACCTGGTTAGAATCATGGAGTTGTAGTAATAGAAAGTGCCACAGAGCTTTTCCAGTTTTCTTCTCCTTGTTAACATAAGGAAACTCCAACACAATGAGGTCAAATTTTGATCACCCCCACCCCCCAGAAGATCTAGAAACTAAATGTAGAGCCGGTGTCCTTGTTTTCTTGGTAGAAAAGGTCAGGATCCCTCCACTTTTTTCAGGTTCTTCTTATGCTAACAGTAGATGTTGCCAAACTCATTAGATACTGTTTAATACACCATCGTCTTTAATAAACATTAATTGAGTGTGCAGCCTAGTATGTACAAAGTTCATAATGAATAGACATGACCCTTGCCTTTGAAAACCTTAAAATTTCCAAGAAGTAACTTTAGGGTTCAATGAAGTAAAGAAATCTAAAGCTCATAGATGTTCTCCCAGGGAAGTGTAATAGAGAGTCCCAGGACTGGGCCGGGGTGGGATTGTAGCACTGGCTTTCTTCCCCCTGAATGTGACAACTTGGGTAAATCACAACTTGGGTAAGTCACTTGGTATTTTTTAGCTTCTTGCCCATAAATTTTAAAACACTGATAATAATACACACCCCTCCTACTACTGAATTTTGAGGCACAAACAAGATCATAGATTTGCCTATAAACTATGAAATGTAGTAGAAATGGAAGGAATCAATAGAAATTGAAGGGATCCACTAGGGGGCACTATAGACACAGAGGGGGAGAGTTCATTCATCATTTTACTTGTTGTCATCTTCACAATCATTCTCTTCATTGTTATCACCCAGGAGTTTTCATTGGTACCTCTTTTGTGTTTGTACTTTCTTATTCTCCAACACTCTATAAGCCAAATAGCCACCTTCACTCAACATGTCCGGGAAATTGTGACAGGTGAGGGTTCACATCGCCTGGTTGGATGGTGCAGTTGTCCGTGTCACTGTTGTGTTGTAGTGTGTCTTTCCTTCTCAGCCACACTGTCCGATGGAGTGGGACAGTGTGATCTTAAGCTCATGATGGGGCTCAGTTCTTTTCACTCTCAAAGTGCGCAGATGTAATGTTGACTGTTATAGAGACTGACAGTGTTGTAGCTCAGGGACAGTGGCCTTCAGATCGAGGAACGTTATGGAGAGCTGGCACAAGTTGCAAATAATTTTAAGAAATAATTAATTCCTGGATCCAACAGAAGACAGAAGTCTTGACAGGATACCTGACCCCACGGTCCTAATGCTCATTGTTAATCTGGTCATCAAGGCTGAAATAAACACTCCAAACCCGACACACTGTCTTTGTGTCTACTCATTTTAGTGTCCTTTACTTTGTAACAGACATTGAATTTTATTTAATAACAGTGTGCGCAGACTCCTTTGTAGCTAGAGTTTAGCAATTAAGTTAAGAAGCAGTTGTTGGGTGGGACTTCCAGGAAAGCTCCATGAGAAGGGAAAATAGCTGACTTGTACCCCCTTCAGTTCTTCCCATTTTTCCTGCTCTACACCTGGATATGGATGGGATGCTGGAGCCTCTCCAACAGCCACCGTAGACCACGCGGCAAACGTAACGATGGAACCCGCATGCTAAAGGTGATGGAACAGAAGGAAAGAAGGAGCCTGACACCATGGCCCTGCCATTCAATCCTGGACGGCCTCACTGGACTCCTTCCACATGAGAAGGAAACAAATTTATTTAATCGCTGTTTTATCCAGACTGTGCTACTATCGATCAAATCTAATTCCTAGCTGATACAGATGCCTTCCCCTCAGTGAGTAGTGCCCTTGTTTCTTTGCAGCTAGCTCCTGGAAACACTGCCTGTGGGTCCATGCAGATTCACAAGCCCCTACAAGAGCAAAGTTGGATGCAGCTTCTGCTAATGAGCACAGGAATTGCTTGTGAATACAATGCTGGGATTATAAGGTGCTGGCAGCCATGCCAGAATAAAAAGGTCTGATTGAAAATCATAGCAGTAAATATCTTCAGCGAGTATCCTGACCCACTCCAGTGCCCTCCAAATGCCACAGCCCAGACCCACAGTGCATGTGGTGGGATTGCAGCCACTCTTCCCCAGAGCCATCAGTTCTGTCTGGGGAGAGCGATGAGGGTCTTGGGTACCACTCCAAAGTTTTCTCTGTGTAGCTATTCAGCAGGAGCCCATATTTGTTCTGACTTGTAACTGAAATCCTTGTTTGTTTGAGTTTCTTTTCCCTGGCAATTTCATCAGTAACCTCAAAGATGGTGGCTGCAGTTTGCTTTGCTAATCTCATCCCTCTTTGGCTGAGTGGCGTGCTGCACAGGAAGAGGCTCAGAGGGTGTGTGGGCACTTCCTGAGCTCACTGAGTCTCTGGATTACAAGTGTCCTCTTGTCCTGTCCATTCGCCATGGGCCCTGGAGTGCTGCACCCACCTTTCACATAGTTTTTTTTTTTTTTTTTAATTCTCACCCAAGGCTGTGTTCATTGATTTTAAAGAGAGGAAGGTAGAGAGGGGAGAGAGAGTGAGAAAAAAAGAGAGACAGAGAAACATTAATGTGAAAGAAAGACATTAATTGGTTGTCTTCCTAACTGGGGATTGAACCCACAGTCTTTTGGTGTATGGGATGACTCTCCAACCAACTGAGCTACATGGCCAGGGCAACCTTTGACATAATTTTAAGGCTAAATTTCAGCCTTCAGAAAGATTTCAGAAATATTCCATAATCCCTAAATTGCTGCTTTATCACAGAGATAGTTAATCTTGTAGTGATATCTTGGCATGTTCCTGGGACCGAAAAGAAAGGTCAAATCTAAGGCACCAGACCTGGGAAGGCTGGCCTTCTGGACTGGCCATCTTTAATGGGTGGGTTTGGTGACTGTGGGCCAGACCTGAGCGCGTTTATCAAAGGCAGCTGTTGGCACCACTTCGATCTCACTCAGAAATCAGGGTGGCAGTATGGCCCGCTTTAAGTGACTTCTGAGTGGCTCATACAAACGTTATTGTGAATTTGCTGCTTGCTGTGACCATTTCAGGGTTCCATATTTCTCACATAATCCCATACCCCTCATGTATCCCAAATACTGCTATGGGAGGGTTGATTAGGTGGGTGAGGTTGTCAGGAATGGAAGGGTTAAGCAAACACCTGCTGTGCAGTGACCTGACAACAGTTTTGTAAGACTGCCGTAGGACAGACATTTTTTGTCTCTCGGAATGACTTGTTGTTACATACACACAAGGTATGGCCAGGAGAAGGGTTTATGGCGGAAAAACACGTTACCTTTGAAAACTTTTTCTCAATGTGTTTGAACTTAATCCAAATCGAAGATTTTACTTCCATTTTGCTGAGACTTCAAACCAAACAAACTGAGAATTGCAGGGCAGGCTTTAATAGTGTTTTTCTAACTTTCCCTTCTTTTCAGGAGATTCAGGTCTGTGAATTGAATAAATGTACTTGAAAAAAAAATCAACTCACCTGGTACAAATCACTAATATTGTAGGGTCAAAATGTATTATTTTTGTAAGCCTTCGGTTATTCTATAATATACAGTTTTCCAAAAGAAATGTAATGTGATGTGCGTGTAATTTAAAATTTTCTAATAGAGGCATTAAAAATCATTAAAAGAAGTAGGTGACATAGGTGAAATTAACTTTAATATATCTTATTTAACCCATTCTATGTTAAGAATTATCATTTCAACATGTGGTCAATGTGAAAATTTAGCAAGATACATCACATTCTTTTACGGCGTACCTCCGCTGGGCTAGCCACGTTGAAGTGGCCAGTAGCCACAAGTGGCTGACGGCCGCTGTATTGGACCCAACCGGTCAGAGGAGCGAGGTGGTTTCGGCTGTACTCAGTTGCCTTCCCAGCTGAATAAAGCAGTGCCTAACGAACAGATGTTTGATCATGACCTTTCATCCTCACCCATTCATATTTCTGCTCAAAGTGCCAGTGTCTCAGAAGAATTCTGGAAGAATGTAGAGCTGGTCACCTTAAAAAAGGAAGTACCCCAAAGGAGCTGGAGACCCAGGCTTTTTAAGCAGGAGTGGCAATGTCCCAAGATTAGGCAGGCCCTAGGTTCCCTGTGTTCTGGAAGTGACCCCCTTGCAAACAAGAAGGTTCAAGGCATCCATTTTTTTTTACCTGCAGGGGGAGCTCTTGTCCCTTCACTCTTGATAAAATCCAAGTCGGGTTCTCAGAGGCCAGCGGCTCTGAGTTCTTTCACCTGGGTCTGTGGAGAGTTTGTTTTTGGCTCCAAACCAGCAGTGCTTTCGCAATCTCCACACGTTACGGCTGCTGAGATGCAAGGACACCAGCCGGGTGGCGGCTTGAGTCTTGTGATTCCCAGGCAGTCCAGCGAAATGATAAACAAAAGTCTTTTGTGCAATATTAATAAGCTTCAAGCACTCCCCAGCCGAGCCCCTTGTCATCCAAGTAAGTCATGTGTATCAAAAGCCCTTATATGTGAAAGTTTGTTTTCATATCTGGCCAGCGTTGAATGGGAGCCCCCTTTGCCATGTTGTAAAACAAACATTTGTTTATTTTGTGAACAGCGCTGGCAGTATGATACAGGAACCAGGGGCTGAATGGAGGGGCCCCTTTCCAAGGAGGCTCCTTTGAAAACCTTTCTGCTGGACCATTCCAACTGTCAACTGATCTTGAGTTCTGTTTACATTAAGACAATAACAGTGTTTCCTAAATAAATAAGTCAGAGGCACCCGTGGGCCTTAATGAAACCCCATAAATGGGCTGGGGTGGGGTGGAGGAGGGGGAAGGAGTTTTTGTGCCTTGTAGAAACAATGGCTAGTTCATCTTACTATGTATCCCAGGCCTGTGTTTTTAAGACAGAAGGAAGCCTTTGTGTTAATTGCACTGATAAAACTCTCCTGATAGAGCTTCCCCTGGAACGCTGGGACAAAAGATGTGACATTTTGCCCTGTGTGAATGCCACACTGCCAAACAGACATTTTCTAAAGCAGAGAAGTATTATCGGTCACCCTCCTGGTAGGTCAGCTAACCTCTCCTGGTGTGCAGAGAAAAATAAATAAAAACTGTAAGACTAAACCATCTGCCACTGGGGGTGTCTGGCTTTTTTCTTGGTTGGTTCAGAGCATCCAGGAATCCATTTCTGCTGCTGACCAGTCCAAGCCATCGTCAGGCACAGCGGATGTAGAGGCAGGCAGTCACCGAAGAGGAGGACGTGCCGGCTGCATGTGTGGGTGTCAGTGGCTTTTCCTGGGAAGCAGGATTGCAGCCTGCTACTGGAAGTTACTTTCCCGAGCAAAAGACACGTTCTAGGTGAGGTAAGAAGGCTGAAGACAAGGAACCCACAGGGCTCACTGCACGTAAATCTACGAAATATTTCATAATCACTGTAATAGCATCATTCCAACTCTCTAAAATAGAGACTTCCCTGTACAATTATTTTCAGTTATAAGGATTCCTTACTTGTTTTGTTCCTCTAGAAACGTATTTTTAATATGGGTTTAATCATAGCATCCAGTTAATTTGTAACATGCTTTTTTCTGGGTTAGTGTTATTTCCAGTGCATTTTCTCCAAGTCACCAACTACCTAATCTTCCTAATTAACATTTTAGGTGGATGTACAACTTCCAAGTGGATGTACCTTACTTTACATATCTGTTTCCTTATCCTCACATACTTAGAATGTTCATGATTTTTTTACTATTATATATAATATTACAAGAAATATCTTCATACCATAAATTCTTTCTTTTTGGGGAAATATTAATTGGGATAAATCCCAAGGCTATAAATACTTAAGGCTTTTTAACATCTAGCTTCATATTGTTTCCCAGAAAGATTTTCGAAGAAAGCAGTTTATTTGCCAGCTGTAACTGTTACCTCCTTCTCCGAGGGCTCCCTCCTTTCTTTTGCACGCTCCTTTGCTCCTGTCATTTGCCCAGGACAGTCCCTTTACCTCCCTGGACTCCCTCAACTCCCCCGACGTAAATATTAACCATTTCACCTTCTCATAAAGCTGATTCTGGGATGTTGCCCCTTAGAGACCCTTGAATGAATACATTAAATGCAACTTATTTTCATTATTGTAGAGTAGAATGTTTCAGTCTGTAATACATAAATTTCTAATTGCTATGGTCTAATTGTGTGCATGATATATTTAGTTTTAGACTAACTTATAATTTATATGTTTCCATACCCTTCAATACCTTGAAGGTGTTGATGGGATATATATCTTTTGAGAAGTCTGTCAAATCCAATAGCCAGATTTCAATCTCTGAGTATCACCTTGCTGGACCAGGTGACCCCCGCCCAACCCCATGTCTGATGGGACTACGTGTGGACATGAAACAGACTGAGTCATGTGCTACCATGGGGACAGGGAAGCAATGGGGTAGGGGTAGGGTATAGGATGGGGAGGGAGACAGAGAGAGAGACAGACAGACAGACAGGGAGAGAGAGGGGAGAGAGGAGGCAAGGAGAGAGAGAGCATGTAGCATAGTTATAAAGAAAGACAGAGCTGGGAGGTATATAAAAATTGTTTCCTGGGTTCCTAATGATTTTATAGTTTTTAGTTGCAGTCATAGCTTAGGTCTGGCTGTATATTCTTGGCTGTGTATTTGGAAAGACCACCCCAAATAAGAATTCTTACAGTAAATCTCTCTCTTCCCTTTCTTTTTCTCCTTCCTTCTCACCCTCCTCCCTTTTTATTTTTTTTGAATGTGCTAACACAGTTACTGATATACTCCATGGTGAATAGAACTGGAAATAGGAATCCCTTGGTCATGTGTGGATCTATGTAGCTTAATAATAGAATAATGAATTTGGACATTGACTAAAGTTTTAGCTGTTCTCGTGTGCCAACAGGTGGGGCTGTCAGGTTGAAACATGGCAAAATTCCATTTATGACTGAAGAAATGGAATCTTTGAGAAAAACATTTTCCCCCCTGTAAATGACTGACCCGGTAAAAACCAGCTTATCCCAACTGGCCAAAAATGCTGGACAGTTTGGATGGCCTAATACAATGGCTTTGGCTGACCACGTGCTCAGACCCAAAGGACAGAGGGACATAACCAACCCCCCGGCAGCCCTGGCTGAACAAATGTGGTTCATGCTGGAGCCAGAGAGTACCATTTGCAGAGGGGGTGGGGGAAAGCTAGCTGGTTTTCTTTGATATAATTAAAACAAAATCCCAAGAAAACCTTAATGGCCCCGTACCTTCTCACCTGTGTCTTGTGATCTTTCCCTCCAAAGACGGAAGGTGAAAGCTGGAGAGGTAACACAGGTTACAGTCTTGTGCCTAAAGCTGACACTCTCCACAGGCTGTTTGGAAAAGCCTGGCTGGACACCTCGGCCTATTACTCATTCTGTGTTTTTCCTTTTTTTTTTCTTTCTTGCTTCTATTTAGGTGTTTGTTCTTAAATCATGGAGGGTACGAGTGCGATAACTTCCTTACGATCAGAGGAAGCTTCCATAGTGAGAAACAGAGGGCATGAGCCTCGCTGATGGGGACAAACTGCAAGGCCCTCTCGCAACCCGTTGGCCGGTGCTCTCTACTGATGGGTCCAGCCGACCCTGAGAAACATCCTGTCTCCTGGTCTGAAACGCCTCTCCTTTCAGGGCTTTGGAGATTCCGGTGACC
This sequence comes from Micronycteris hirsuta, assembly GCA_004026765.1. Lineage (NCBI taxonomy): Eukaryota > Metazoa > Chordata > Mammalia > Chiroptera > Phyllostomidae > Micronycteris > Micronycteris hirsuta. The sequence continues at coordinate 122,707 of PVJI01001625.1, read as the reverse complement.
TGGACAAGCATCGACATTTCAGAAGCTCCAGACAGATCTGTCCCTGCCAATATAACGTGTGTGCGCACGCGCGCGTGTTTAAATTACAAACAATTGACTAGCCTTTTAGGACTGTGATTGCACGATAAGGAGCAATGGGCAAAGTTATCAAATCATTTAAAATTCACCTCTCAGTGTATTCCTGTTTGCTGACTGGACGGAGTCTATCAGTGGATTGACATATTTCCTAGCATATGTGACCTTGGGCAGTCACTCTCCATTTTTTTTCCTGCCAGGGATTTGTTCATTCATTTAATTAAACTATGCTGAGTGCCCAGAAAATGCCTGGAACCGGGCTGGACGTGATGATTGCTACTTAGAGCAGCCACGCCGCTGCTCCACGGACCCTACGCTCCGCTGTGGTCATGAGGCAGCTTGCCCAGGCAGAGCGAGCCAGAGAACCAATCCGTCAGAAATGAAGTACGCATCACCCAGCCTCAAGCAACGTGCAGTCTACTTGTAGAGATGAGGGAGATGCCTATGAAGGGCTCCCTAAGCAGTACGACCCCTACAGAAGTGGCAGAAGGCCAACAAGGACTGCCCATAGGCAGGACACAGCTGGCTGGAGTGGTGACCCAGATCCACCAGTAAAAGGGTTTGACTATATTCTGAAGGACAGAGAGGGCCGGAGGAATGAGCAAGTGTGTGTGCTTCAGAGAGCAGGGGAGTGGGCAGGAGCAAGGTAACTGTAGTCGGGAGCCCCGGGACTGCGTAGTGGGAGGTTGGAGGCGTGAGAGGTTGGCTTTGAGCAGAGGAGGAAGAGTCTTGAAACACTGAGGAGACCGGATTTGATCCTAAAGGCAATGGAATGATGACTTCTGAATACTTCAAAGACCTCGACAGGCCCTTTTTGTTCCCAGCCGTGACACTTGGGGCCTGGCTGGGGAGCTGTGTGAAGCCTGCCGTCTGGCTGCAGAGGGCAGTGTGAGACCACACTGCAGTGAAATCGGCGGCCCCGCCAGCCCTGTTCCTGATACAGGCCACCTGCGCTGTTTCAAGATAAATTACGTTAGATGGGGAAACTGGTCTATTGGATTTACAGTAAATGTGCGCTAGTTAGCTTCACCCCAAAGAAAGGCTTTCTAAGGTTTTCCTCTCTTCCCAAATTTTAAGACATCACATATTGAGCGGCTGAATGACAGACCTGGTTTCTCCTCTCTTCAGGAATATGTGAATGTCTCACGTAAATCCCTGTGATGACAATTGAGATGATATTTTAGTGCCTTATACCACACTGAAATTTTTTTTGGACTGTAATCATTGTTTCTTTTTTTTTAAATTACTTTATTGTTGCTCAGTTACAGTTTGTCTGCATCCTCTCCCTTCCCTCCCCCCACCCTAACACACTGAAATTTAACTGCACTGGTGCCAATGTAGCTCTGGGTGTGGAGAGATACTTGTTTAATAATAACAACAATAACCCAGGCACCTTCCGATTCTTGTCTGGAATATTAGGACCCATAGCCTTTGCTTAGGAGCTAGTTCTGGGTGCTCAGGGTTTTCTGAAGGTCTCCAGGAGGGGAGGAGGTTGGTGGGCGTCAGAGAGTACTGGTCTGGCATAGATATTAAGTATATGCTTGCAGGGGTGTCCAACCTTTTGGCCTCTCTGGGCCACATTGGAAGAAGAGTTGTCTTGGGCCACACATGAACTATATTATGATGCGTAACCCCCCAAAATATATCATAATGTTTTAAGTAAAGTTATGATGTTGTGCTGGGCCGCATGCATAGCCGTCCTGGGCTGCATACAGCCCATGGGCTGCATGTTGGACACGTGACCAGGGGATTTCCATTTCCCTGCAGTTTAGAGTCAGAGAGACTTTGGTTCAAACCTGGCTCTCTAATTTACTAGCTACCACCTCAGTTTCCTCACCTGTTGAGCTGGGATTATCATGGCAGTGATTTCCTGGAGTGACTGCATTAAATGAGATGGTTAAGCATAGGAAAACTTAGCACAGTGGCCCACAGTAGAGAGTACGCAGAACCTAATGTCATTACTGGCATTCACATCAACAATTGTTTATCAAGGTGATATGACAGCAAACAATGTCAACATGGTCCTTACCCTGTGATCTAGTGAGAAAAGCAGGCACCAAACCCTTAGTCCCTCAAGGCAGGACTCGGGGGGACGTATAGCAAAGTGATAAAGAGAATGGACTTTGGTGCCGGAGTGCCTGGGTTTGAATCCAGCACTGTTATTTCCAGCTGTGTGATCCTTGGGAAGTCTCATTTCCTACTAGTAGGAATAGCTTATAGGGCCTTGCAGGGATTCAATAAGGTAACACTTACAGAGTATTAAAATGATGTCTGCCATGTAGTAAGTATCACAATATACATGATTACTGATTATTATTAACTATTATGAGCTTTAGAAGGGAGAAGAGCAGGATGCTGTAGATGGGTGTTATAGAAAGAAGTGAAGTTCCACAAAGGTGGAGAATGAGTCACAGAATAAACTAGGGGAAAAAAGTATGATTGGTAGATTTACATGTATTCTTAGGGAATAATCTCCAACATACATAATTAAGGATAAATAGTAGTGGGGTGGAGCAATATTTACAGCATGACCCCATTTATGTAAAAAAATTAAATCTATCTATCTATCCATTTATCTATATGTTCCCTCATAAACTATTTTAAGCAGGATGCACTAAGAGATTGTTAATAGTATTGCCCTAGGGGATGGTCTAAGAAATTGTAATGGCAAGAACACTTAGTTTTGGACTGTTTGAAATTTATGAGTATTTTCTTCTGAGGTTAAAAAAAGAAATAAACTAGAAAAATGACCAAGTAAGAAGATATATGTCTTTGTGATCTTCAGGTAAAAGACAAGTAGTAAAACAAGGGCTAGTCTCAAGTTTCAGGTGGCGGAGCCATGCTCCCCGTTTTCTCTGGGAGTGGAGAAACAGCTTTCTTCCACACAGGAATCTCGGATCTAATCATCAGTCCATAGATTATTCCTAAGGCACAGCTTCCCCTTGATTCTCACATGTTTCTCAGGCCACCTTCTGACCTCCCAGATTCTTTTCTCTTATCACACTGTTCCATACCGCCCACCTGAACCTGATTTTACTGTCTCTGTTCCTTTCTTGTCTAAAACAGACAGAGACAGCACGCTTGGAACCTCAGACTACTTTAGGCAGGAAGCAGGCTAAAGAATATTTCTCAGGTGCAAACAATAAGCTATTTCTTCTGGAAAAAAGACCCAGAAGGTAGAATCCAGAGCCCAAGGGGTGGAGCCAGGAGCAGCCCTGGGCCCTAATTAAGAAGCTGATGACTGGTGTCAGGCTGGATTTCAGAACCGTTGTGGGCCATCGATTGCTGTTTGCCTTGCTTTCCCTTGGATTTTGAACCGGAGTGTCTGTCTGGTGATTCTAGCTGTGTTTCTTCATGGCATGTAGGGTGTACAGTGTGTTGGATATGTTAGAGGCAAGTCATTCGTAATAATCTGTGATAGTTAGCTCACAAGTCTTTAAAAGCACCAGGAACTTAACCTGACAATGACACTTGAGGAGCTTCATCAAAACCTGGGTCTAGTGCGGGTGGCTAGGTACTTGGTGGACCTTGAGCCTCAGTCTAATACTGTAATGGGAGGAAGTTGGTTCTTATGAGTCACAGGAATGTAAATAATAGATGTCCAGACTGTAGAATGTGGAAACTAAAACAAAATAACTGCAAATTCTTTGACGCTGCTCTCCCTGGGAGGTGAGTCTATGTCTCCTTCTCAGTGGTGTGCCGGAGCTGGCTCACACCAGTTGTGAGAACCAATTGCGCACATCTTGTTCCAGCATCCTGTTCACTGATGTCCTGTTGGTAGCTTGACATTAGCTGTAGTGAAAGTTTTTACACCACAGGAACTGGCAAAGGCTAAAACCCAGGACTTTCTTTTTTGCCCCTCCGGGAGAGCTGATTGTTAAACATTCCCCAGCACACCATTGTTTGTATTGAAAAATTTCCAAGATGTTGGTGAGGGTAGGAATGAGTCATTCCCACAGCATTCGCTGGGCTCTGGCCCACCCTCCTGTCCCATTCTTGTTCTGAATGCTTTGGAAGGAGAAGCAGTAGGCATTGCCTAGATTAGTCATTCACCTGGGAGAGGAGACAATTCTCTAAATGACACATCCACAGCTCTTACTTTATGTGTGATGGGTTAACCCAGACATTCTCAGAGTGTGGTCCAGGGTCTCTTTGTTTGTCCTCAAGGTCAAAATTTTCATAATAGTAGTATGTCTTCCCTTTTCACTCTTAAGAATGCGTAGAGGAGTTTTCCACTGTGCATTGGGAAGATCTGCACCACTCAATAAAGCAATATTTTCCAAATCACCAATGCATGATGTTCTAAAATTATGCATCGGTAAGCATTCCATTCAAAGTACAAGATACACTAATGGATTTTAGTGTAACAGAATCTGAAAAGTTACAGATATGGTTTCAGATTTCTCAGTAGCCCTTGTTGAGTTTTGGTGTAATATTAGATCAGTACTGTTGATTTTTGATGTAATGTCAGAGAAGAATATCTATAGTTATCTGAAAAAACTACTAAAACACATATACTTTTCTCTCTCCTCACACGCCTCTGTGTGAGGCAAGGTTTTCTTCATCTATTTCACACAAAACAACAGATCTCAACAGACTGCAGACTCAATGCTATTGATGCTTAAATGCAATGGATTTATTATTATTTTTAAGCAAGCTAATAAGCATTTAAAATATTTCTTATTTTAAATTTCTAGTATGATAAAGTGATAGATATAACTCATACAAATAAAAGTTATTGGAGGACATCGGTTAGTTTTGAGTGTAAAAGGGTCCTGGGCCCGAGGGCTAGGGAAGCCCTGACCCGCCCCGACGTCACTGTCACCCCAATGTCACTGTCCACACAGGCACCCTCAGGTGGCGGGAGGAGGTGGGGGAAGGGCGTCAGCGCCATCCCTGGATGTGCAGGAGGAGGGAAAGTGAGCAGCACCACAAAGAGGGTGACTGGGCTCTGCAGACGAGTCTCAGCTAAGTAGTCAGGAGGAAGATACGGGGTTTGAGGGCAGCCGAAGGACTTTCACAGCTGGCCGAGGCGGGGAGCACCTACACGTTCCACATTCGGTGCTCATTTTGCCGAGTCTGTTCTCGTGGGCTGTCCATAGGGTGCCACACATAGTTAGGTGGTTGGCAGGCGCCTTTGATCATGGTGCTGGCAGAGATTCTGAGAGTAATCCTGGGCATCCTGTCTTCAGTGGGGGAGCTCGGTTCTCAGTTGGCTTCTCTTCAAACACAGGCCACCATAGTCCTTACCAGCTGTGATGCTTTATAGATCCTCAAATGCCAAGTGTTATAGTCACAGATTCAGTAAATCCTCTGTTCTCGGTACCATGTTTTGTGGGGATGTCAGCAATTTCTACCCACATGCTCATTCTTAATAGGGGCAGACTGGGAAGTTCAGCAGTTCAATGGCCATTTAACTGCGATTACTACTACTCCTTAACATTATTTTTACTTTATTTTTTTTCCTGCAATGAAAATCTTTTCAATAACAAGGTAAGACCTGGGGCTGGTTTTGTAGCTGTGGCCCTTGGAGTATGCAGAGGGTTCGCTGTGGCCGTGAGGGGTTCCTGGGGCCTGTGCACCTCTGGCCCTTGTGAGGACCACAGTCCATGGCGGAGTCCGTGGCGGAGTCCAGGGCCAGATGGTCAAAGCTGAGGATCTTGCCCCCAGCCTTGAGGATGTGGATCCAGGCATGGCTGCTCACATGACGTGCAGATACCTTCAGTTTGGGCATCTGCTGGACACACACATTCTTGGTTATATTCCTTACAACCACAGAGGTTTGCCATACTGGTCACGAAGTTTCATCTTCCGATCGTCCAGGAAAGGGACGGAGGAGGCCGGTTGGTGGGACTCGTGAACAGTCTCTTCAGCACCACTTGGTTGAAGGTGAAATTGGTTTCTCTGGACAGAAACCTGCACAACTTGACCAACAGCCTTAGGGAGATGTCCTGCCTCTGGGGCTGCTGGGGCTGCAGGGGCTGCGCCTTCGGGCTTTGTTGTGGCGGATGTGGACTCCCATGTTGGTGCCTCCTGTTCCACCAAGTCCAGAAAGAGTACGTTACATTTATTGAGCACCTAGTGTTTCCAAATACTGTATATGAGTCTTCCCTGCATGGGACACCGGAAGTCACTAGTGGGGTGAGGAAGAGACTCTGCCATCACAGTGAGTGAGCTGCGGGCTGGCTGGGTGGGGTGGGGGAGGGATAAACTGGGAAAGTGCTTGGCAGTGACCCCCAGAGCTGTGTAGAGTGCTCATGTTTTTCTGCTTGGTCTTATTCGATTAAAAAAATAAAGCAACTGAGCCTAGCCTGAAGCAAGGATTTTCAGCATGAAGCTGAGTTGAAAAGCCTTGTAGCTTGAAGGTCACTGTGAAACATTCCTCTTTCTCTTCCGCTTGGAGAAAAGTAGAGGACCGCCCAGTGAATTTTCCCTGTGTCTCTCAGTTTCATTTCAGTAAGAGGGAGGGGAGGGAAGGGGAGCCTCGTCTGGTAGCCACAGGTCACGTTCTGTGTGACTGTGTCCTACTGAAAAATCACAGCTATTTTATTTTTTCCATTTCATTGGAATGTGGGACAGTCACTTTTTACTTGTGATCTGAAAGCTACAGAAAGGTCTGCGTGACCCAAAGTTTCCCTCCCCCAAGGCCTCCTGTAGTCCCTGCCACTCCCACCATTAGCAGGATTCCTTGGGGACCTTTGAGAGCTGTGTTCATTTTAACTGACTGCATGACTTAGTCCCATGATTTGGTCCCTGTTCAGCCTGTAGCTCAGCACTCATGGCTGGCACCCAGTGGCACTGAGTTGCTTGACTCTAGGCTATTCGTAGCTAACAAATGTAGATTACTCTATCCAGCAAAGCTATCATTTAGAATTCAAGGGCAGATAAAGTGCTTCCCAGACAAGGTCAAGTTAAAGGAGTTCATCATCACCAAATCATTACTATATGAAATGTTAAAGAGACTTATTTAAGAAAAAGAAGATCAAAACTATGAACATTATAATGGCAATAAAGTCCCAACTATCAACAATTGAATCTAAAAAACAAACTCAGCAAACAAGCAGAAGAGAAAGAGAATCATAGAGATGGAGATCATTTGGAGGGTTATCAGTTGGGAGGGGGAAAGGAGGGAACAGGGGAAAAGGTACAGGGAATAAGAAGCATAGTAGATAGGCACAAAATAGACAGGGAGATGTTAAGAACAGTATAGGAAATGGAGAAGTCAAAGAACTTACATGCCTGACCCATGGACATGAACTAAGCGGGAGACGGCTGGAGGGAATGGGGGATAAAGGATGGAGTGGGGGAAAGGTGGAAAATTTGGGACAACATTAATAGCATAATCAATAAAGCATATTAAAAAACAGCTATTCATTAGATCTGGGTTGTCATACTGTGTTCTAAAGAGCCCAAGGGGTCCCACAAAAGTGCCTTGGGGCCACTGTAGAGCCGAAGCAGGAGCCAGGATGGGTGGCCCCAGGCCCGAATGCAGTATCCCTGTGCCACACTGTTTATGGGTTTTATAAGATCCTACATCCTTTTAGGTGTTCCTTTTAAGGGTCTTATTTGAAAAAAAAAAAAAAACCATTGGGGGAGCACTTTATCAGACTAAGAGAACTTGTGCAATCGAGAATCAGAAGGGGTCTAGTCGGTTGTTCCGTGTAACCTGCAGGACAGGAAGGGGTCTGTTCCTGTCACGGAGGGAACTCAGGGGTGAAACAGTCAAGTAGGTTTTCATGCAGGTGAAAGGCCTAATGTTTGAGACTCATCCCTCAGCTTGGCGTTTTTTTACTTTTCTTCTTTATTGTGAAATAAACACACACATGAAAAAGTGCAGAAAACAAAACTGCATTGTTCAAAAACTGATCACGAAGAGAGCTGTCCTGTAGCCACCCTCCAAATGATGAGATAGAACTTGACCCGTACTGCCACATGCCCTGACCCCACCCTGTGCTTCCCCCTGTCACTGCCCCCAGAGGAAGCGCTGTCCTCAGCTTTATGGTCATCACTTCTGGCTTGTCACCTTGGCAGGCGTACCTAAACACTACAGTTTAGTCTCTCCTGGTTTTGAACTTTATATTAATGGAATAATAAAATCTGGTTTCTTTTGCTAAATTTATAAACTTCCTTTCTTCCTCTCAATCCCTATGTCCCAAGAAATACATTTTGTAAACCTTAGGAAAGATTGCAATAGCATTTCTACAATGTAAGACTGAATAATCAGAAAAAGTAGTCGAATAACAGTGATTCTTAACAAATGCCTCCAGCGTGGAGGCAATTACAGTGGGCGGGTATTAAAGCAAAGGCAGCATCACCATAATTAGTATTTACAAAAGAATGTTCATGGGAAGAACTTTCTATTTTAACTTCACAGATGCTAACAATTCTTTAGAAGCAGGTATATGGCAAACAGAAGTGTCTGTTGCTTCTTCATCTTTCTTTCTTTTCTTCTACTGAAATCTCCTCGGTAAGGACACAAAGGGACATATATTATTTGAGGGTCACCCAGAAAGACAGGGGCAACTGGGAATGCAAGCAGCCCCCCTGACTTGGGTCTGGCCTCCTGCCCCCACGGCCCCCACCTCTTTCTGGTGGTGAATGTTGAGAGATGGTGATGGATGGTTAGTCACAAATAGTTTTCAATTTACCAAAGTGCACCCGGCTTTCTCTGAACCTCTTTGAAATGCTTTTAGAGAAATACGGAGAATGGAATTCAACAATTCTCCACAGCTGCAGTCAGAATACAGTGACCTCAGGAGCAGCTGGGGGCAGTTGTTTTCATGTTCTGTACTCACTGTCTCCTTAAAAGCTCTTTCAGAATGTTCTGGAAGATCCTATGGCATCCATATTCTCAGAGACCGAGTTGGAGGCAGACTCTTAGGTTCTAGGCCTTCATCCCAAATGTGACAGACGTGTGTCTCCACATCTCACCAGCAGTGTCTCAGAAGCACCCTGGCCGTGCTTTCCTGCCTCCCTACCAACAGCCCACACCCAGGAGCAACACCCGTGGGGGCAGCTCTGTTTAGTGAGGGGGACTCTAACGGAGAAGTCAGATGCCAGCCAGAGTTCTGGTGTCAGCTGAAGCTTGAATCAGCTCTGTGACCTTGTCTCAACATCTCCTCTCTTTTGGCTCTTATTTTCCACAACTGTAAAATCAGGAGGTGGGACAGAAGAGCCTAGAAGGCTCTTTCTGTAGATAGTTAGCAATGAAGTTTCAAAGCAAGGACTTGATTACAGCATAAGGTAGAGACACTGGCTTTGGCAGGGCTGTTTTTACACGGAGACAAAATAGTAGACGGAATAAGTAAACTCTTGTGAGGCAAGCTTTAATAGGTGATGAAGGACCCTGTTATAAAACCAAGGAAAAAGAACATCCACACCCCCTGGTAAAGGTTTCTCTCACAAGTAGACAATACTTCCTTCTCCAGCTAACCATTACAATGCCTTCATGTGGCTGATAGTTTCTTCCTTTTTCATTTGGATATTTTGTGATTTTCTAGAGTCTATTATAAAAAGATATAAATATCCCTAAGATGAGAAATAAATACTGCTGTTTGGAGTTAGTGGCTTGACAAGGGACTGAGGCATCAGCATTGTCCACAGCTGCATGCTTGTGATGCAACTCAAGGCATTTTCCATCTTGAAGAGCTATCTTCTATACCAGCTCTTCTCAAGCTTCAGTGAGCCAGTGAATCACGGGGAAGATCTTGTAAAGTGTAGATTCTGATTTGGTAAGTCTGTGAGGGACCTGACAATCTGCATTTCTAATCAGCTCCCAGGTGAAGCCCATGCTCCTGGTCCTCAGGTACATCTAGAGGTGCAAGTCTGTAGCACACGACCCCGTCTCCTGAACACAGCTCGTAGGGCAGCAGGGGCTGGGCACCTGATTCCATGCCAGCCAACCCGTAAGCTGAGCTCTGCTCAAAAAGGGATGGTGAGCCAATCAGGGAATTAAATAAAAGAGATGGGCAGTGGTTTCAGAAGCAGAAACAGAAAAATCTAAAGAAACCCAGAGATGCACAGAGAGGGCCTGACTCATTTTAATGACAGAGTATGAGAGAAAGGCTCTATGAAGATGCTCTTCCAAGAGTATGAGCTATCAGTCTGGATCTTGAGTGTTCAGAGACTTTCTGATTTCTGTCTCCTCCATGAATGCTGGATTTTTTCCCCTGAGGTTCCCGAGGTAACTGGGGTAACAAGTACCGGAGAGTCCTGTTGAATCCTGGACCCCAGGTTGAAAGGAAATATCCTGAGTGGGAGTGGGATGCACACCTCAGTAGGGTCTTTCGGCGAGCCCCACGGACTGCTGTTCGTATTGCCCTGGACAGCTGAGGAGAGAAGTTTGCAGGGTGAGAGGAGGAGCAGGGGTGTGGACTAGCTGCCAGTGGTATCCCGTTGGTTTCTCAGAGGCAAAAGCTGCTGGGTCCTCAGCATAGCAGGTCACTGGGAACCATGGTTGCGTCTACTGTGTGGCGGATACTGGCTGCCCCTGCTCTCCTTCCTTGTTCCCAGCCATCTCTATACGTCTCAGCTTGGCCTGTCACTGGATGGGGTCAAGCTGAAATGGACCCTTTGTGCAGTGTTCCAAAAGGCGAGGGAAGCTGGTTGCTTTCCCTACTCTCTCTTTCCCGGTGAGGGGAACGCAGAGCTGGAAGTTTTCTCCTGGCTCTGAGCAATGCCAGTGCGGGGGATGGGAAGGTGCAGGCGTAATGAAGCTGTTCTTCCCCCTCTCTGTGAGCAGTCATTCTCAGGTTCCCCTCCCACCCCACTGCGTTGCTCAGTTTCATTAAATGGGCTCCTGAGCTCTGCCAGAGCTTTTGCGTTCATGGATGGCTCTCTAATGGTTGATCTTTGTTCAGCCACAGGGGCCGGGTTTCCTATGTGTTGTCTTGGTGAGGCTACTCCCAGCCTCCATACTCTCATCCTCACGACCCCTGGGGAGGGAGCCAGAGAACAGTGAAGGAGGGGGAAACCTCAGCTCTGCTCTACTCATGGCCAATTCTATGTGACCTTGGCTAAGCCTTTTTCCTGTGTTGTGTGCTGCAATTACCCGTGTAAAGTGCGTAGTGGTGCCTTTTCTTTCTAAAGGCAGGAGGACCAGGTGTGTGGCTTCTCTCTGGGGCATAGAGCAGAACTCTCTAGGAAGCCCTGTCTGGTCTGAATAAAAATTTTAGAAACCTTAAGTACCGAAAACATTTTGTATCTCCTTCCCATATGTAATTTAGAATGAAAATAATACTAAGCTCTACAACCCTTAAAAAGTCATCTAACAGAATTCTTATTATGTTGGTTTTTTTTTTCACTTTTGTAAGTATCAGTGTTCATTGAACTCTTTGGGTCATTCATCTTTTGCAGTCCTGGGCATTGCCGGTGGCTTAAGCATGTGCCCAGAGGCCATGTGGGCCTGTTCAGCCATCTGGCCTCAGCACAGGGTCAGGTGCTACAGTGAAGTCCGCAGGAGGTCCCCTTTCCCACCGACAATGCCCCAGCCCTGAACTGGCCGGGGAATGGGCCCAACTGGCACTCAGGCTGTCTCCTGCCATTTTCCTAATAATAGGCAAGAAGCCAAAAGATCCCTTGTTCCCCATTCACCCCTCCTTAACTCGGGGGTGGGGGGACCCTGTGATCACCTGGAAAGAGCAGCAGCTTGGAGACAGCAGACCTGGACTTCAACCCTGGCTCTATCCATTTCTATCTGAGGGAACTACATGCGTGTCTTCACCTTTCCTTATTGGTTAGATGGTGTTGCTACAGACTTCAGTAGATTGTGAGGATTAGTTGGTAAAATATGTGAGGGCAAGCTGCCTGGTCATCCAGTTCATCCATACATCCTTGGTGATCACACACTGCCTGGCGCATACTGGGGACCCAATAAATATTCATTACATACGTCATCTCTTGTAGTCCTTAGGGTCATAATTCTCATCGAGAAGGTAGATAGTAGTGTAGCATGTTCTTGATTGCTTGCCAATGAGTTAGTGAGCAATCAGTGGGTGGAAGGCCTGCTTCTCCAAGGTGGCTAGGGTGTCAGTGGACAGTGGTCTGAGGGGATGGTCCTTCGGCAAGTTTTGTTTGGAGGTCAGGAATTTGACCTTATGGCATTGAATCTGAACTTGTGCTACAAAGCATTTTATACTTATGCTTGTAGATATTTAAAAAGTTATTTATTGATCAATTCACTGTAGGCTCACAGACGATAATGTTGAATAGGGGTTTCCCAGCACGGCACTAGGGTGATAAGCATGATAAGAGTATGGCCTCATGTGGAAAGAGATCCACAAAGTACTGGCATTTGTTTTGTTTTTATCCAGTTGTGGAGTGGTGGCGATGTTCTCTCAACATGTTTATGTTGTAAGAGAGTGAGAGCTGATTAGGAGGTCCTGTTTTCTATGTTCTAATTCTTTGCCCTCACTCAGAGATGGGGAGCGCACAGAGCCCCAGTAGAAAGGGGGTGGTTGGGATAGACAGGTATAGAATGGACCCCTCTTGGAAACCGATCGATGTACTGCCGTATCTGGTTTTGTGGGCTGAAGTTTCGGGGTGATACGTACTCACTTGGGAGTGAGGAGGAGAATTCTAACACCTCAAGGACAGCAGTAGTGCCGGCCATCCACCCTAAGCCATTTAAAACAGTCTACTAAGTCGTTACCAAGAGGCGCTTCCTGGAGAAGTGTTATGTTTCAGGGAAGCTGTAGAACTCCAGGCTTTCAGGGGATATCTTGTGGTTAGGTGTTTAACTGGTGGGTCTTCAGAGGAAAAGAGAAGGAAGATTTTTTTAAACTTAAATGTGTTTATTGATTTTAGAGAGAGAGGAAGGGAGAGAGAGAAACATCCATGTGAGAGAGAAACATTGATTGGTTGCCTCCCAACCGGGGATCAAACCAACAACCTAGCTATGTGCTCTGACCAGGAATAGAGCTGCCAACATTTTGGTGTAAGGGAAGATGTTCCAACCAACTGAGCACACCGGCCAGGGCCAGAGAAGAAGATATGGTGTTGGTGTTTCAGAATTTGACATTTATTTTGCAGCTGAGATGACTGGGCTGCACTCTCTGTTCCTGCCAGCCTTCCTCATTGCTCAGGGTACTGCCCCTTCCCTCTGAAGAGCCCAAGGGCCAAGGGCATCTGGCCAGGCCCTGATTGTTTTACTTGGCAGGGCTTCTGGTTTGTCTGTTTACCTTGTCTGTGACCTGTGGGTGAATGACTGGTTACCCAAAGACTTGATTTTGAAGGAAAATGAGCAACGGAACCAGTCCTTTGATATGAAGGAGAACTGGGGTGCATGGCCAGAGCAGATCTAAAAAATGAAAGCAGAGCAAGAGAGAGAAGGTGTGTGGTTGCCAGGCTGTGGAGATACCAGTTATCACTCAGGTTGTGTGGAGAACTTTGCGGTAAACACATGGAAATTAATAAGCTGCTCTTCACTGGAAGCTGGGAGCTTATACAGGATAATGCATTCTCTAGGCTATCATTTGTCTAACAGATTTTGCTACTGTCAGAGTGGGCAACATTTTCGCTGGAATAAAATCACTGATGTATACTGGGAAGATTTTATTTTCTTGCCAGAATGGGTAAAAGCCCTATAATTGACTGGCATTAGCATTTCAAAGTGAACTTGAATTTCAGAGTCTATCAAAACCGTACTGACCTTGGTTTCCTGATTATCATACAAGATTTTAGTGTTTCGGTGAGCATCGCTCACTCAGTTCTCATACCTCAGGTAGTTTTTGCTCAGCCATACGTTAGTGATTTGGTTTGTGGTTAGTTCTTACATAGAACTAGAAATAAAACTCTTTTTTTATTTTTATCAATTATTGATAAATTAGCCGGTAACATCTCCCACACTTCCCTGCCCACCTTTACTCTCTTGAAAAATCAGAATGGGGATCTTTTGAAAATGGCCCATCTGGTTTCTAAGTTCTTGGAATGGTTCGCATTCCTTGTTGTTTCCACTTGCCAAAATGCACAGGAGAAAAGGCCCCCATTTCTACTTTGGAAAATGTTGCAACCTCAGTGGCTGTTCTGAACACTCATTGCAAGCACAGTATAATTATTAGCTTGCAGAGGCTGTGCTCTTTTGTTTTCCATTTTAGTTTAAGGTGTCGGTTCCTCCAGCTACAGAAATAAAGTCAGGAAAGATACAGAGATGCTAAGATGTTTCTATTTTCTTCCTTCCTGGGTGGGTTGTCTTAAAGCGTGTCAGCATCAATTGGTGGCTACCATCCCGTGGCATTTAATTATACTTGACATTTAATCCATCATGATATAAAAAAAGAAAACGGAGTCCGTCCCCTCCTCCTCCTCTTCCAAGAGAAACAATGTAATAATTAAGATGGTAACTACAGTTCTAAGAATAATGAAAAACCACATGAAGACTACTAGCATGCTATTACTCTTAGAACATTAACGGGAAACAAGTTCTCTGGTTATCTTTCTCTGCTTCATTTTCTCTTTTCCATGCAGGCAGTCTTGACTCATCATCCTGTGTAAATGAATAATAGTTCAATTTAAATCAGCCAATATTGTTTGGAGGTCATTTGTCACCTCATGGATCGCATTCACAGACGAGTCATGTGGAACCACAAAACTTTCTTCTTGTGCACTGGAGCTGGAAACTCATTGAGTTCGGAGGCCTTAAATGTGTTCGGAGGCCTTAAATGTGTTCAGAGACCAAATCCCGCATTGCCCCAAGTGTGGGGGTGAGGGGAAGAGACGGGCTGGGGTGAGGTGGGAAATCTGAGAGCCGCCTCGAGAGGCTTTGGGCTTTTGCACTTGTTATTTTAGGACATAGGAGCTGGACTTGGATTTGCATGGTAGTCTGCTGATAGTTGTACGTGTGTACGAGTGCCTCTGTGTGTGTGTGTGTGTGTGTGTGTGTGTGTGTGTGACAGAGAGAGAGAGAGAGAGAGACAGACAGACAAAGAGACACAGAGACAGAGGCAGAGACCTGGTCTGAAAGCATAACTTTTCAATAAGAACAATCCTAGAGGAGAGGAAATGGACTTTTTTTTCCAGGCTAACTATAGAAATTGGATTCATACTGTTAAGATTAACGATTGAAGGAAAAGGAAAACTCCGGCAACGCTCCTCAGCCAGCACGTTCACATGATAAATTGCATTAAGGCACTGAAAGAAACAACAGCTGCAGTTAATGAAAAGCCAAATTTATCTAAATTTCTCCAGTTGATCAGTCAAAATCATCAGTATGGCTCTCACTCTATAATCACTTCTCTCTTTTTTTGTAGTGAGAAGAGGGAGGACAAAGGGAGAAGCTAGTTTTAATTTTTCAAGGTATACAGAGTCTCTAAGAGCTAATCTACGAGTAGTTGTAGAGAATCTTTTCTTCTTGATATCAATATAAAAGCCCTTTAGTTTTGTTGTTTTATTTTTCACCCTCCTTAGGAGAACATGGCTAGAGACAGGAAATCCAGGAGGAGGATGGTGATGATAATTACACAAATCTGAAAAGCTTTCCAAACCATGGTTATGTCCATTGAGATGTTTCGTTATTGCAACACCTGTGAAAGAAAATTGGTATTATCTCTGGCTATTTTAAGGAGAAGACCACTGAGGTTTGGGAGAGCCAAGTGATGTGCCGAAGACCAGCTAATAAGCTTTTCTAAGAGGCGGAGACAGAAGAAGGCGTCTATACTCCTCTCCAAATGCTTTACTGGAAAATAAAACAAATAACCTGCACTTCTCACGCCTACGCGGTGAAAGCAAGCGTCTCCCATTGCAGACGCCTCTCAGAGAAGCTGCCATCAAAGGCTGCTTGGGGCCAGCTTCCCTCCAGCACAGAGCTCTGCTCAGGGCCTGCGTGTGGCATGGAATTCCATTAGAACTGACGCACCATATGTTCGTGTGCTGGTGTTCAATGGAACCTGAGGGAGGGCATAATGGATCTCTGTGACTAAACTGTGTGGAAGGCTTCCAGAGACTTAATAGTCTACCTGGAGGTGATGGATAGAGAGGGGCTCTTATATTCCTTGCATAATCAGGGAGGCTTGGTGCTCTCGGTGCACCCCACTCTTTTCCTACACTCTTCTGGAAAAGTCTGTACATCTGGCACTCCTGGAGTCATTTCAAAAATGAAGATCGGGCAGGTGGGGGGTGGGGTGTCTTTCTCTCATCTTCCCTGAGAGAAGATCTGCAGGATGAGATTGCACTGATAGCTGGAAATTTTGAGAAGGAGGTAGGTTAGGCGAGTTCAGAGGAGAGGGAAGGCATTCTGGTGACTTGGGTTGCCCAGCCATTAGCTGCGCGGGTCTGATTATTGTACGGAGGCCATTGCTGGGGCGGGCCATTGTGGGTGACGGTTGGTGGCTTGTGGGAGCGTTGCTATGCACAATGCCTGCAGCCCAAGGTGAGCGCCTGCTGGTACCACTGAAGTGCAAGGCTGCTGAATGGCCATGAAATTTTATTCCTTCCAGTAATTTCCTCATTGATGTGCTTTTAATTCATATGGCGTGGAAGAAGGCCGGAGGGTATTCGGTGCAGGAGACGGCAGAAATAGAACCACAGCAGAACTTCGTTGGTATGTCTGCCAGAGGACTGTAGCACTTGGAAGTGAGACTCTCGAGGAGACTGAGCCCCTGAGCTCAGAAAGAGTGGAAACCACTCTACTTCCTAAGTGATTTCAAAGTCTAGAGGGAGGTAAGAAGTTGGCATGCAGTGTGGAATTTATCATTTCTTTCTCACCCCTGTGGCTCTCTACCTTCCATTCTCTATTCCCACTTTTTTAAAGCTAACATTTCTTATTTCTGTCCCATTTACCTTCTTCTTTTTGATGGCCAAGCCCACAAACTAAGTCCTACCATAAAAATCAAAGCCCTTGTCTTCATTATGGATTCGGCATTGCATCAAAACATCAGGCATTCTTTACTTTTATTTTTATTTTTTTTAGAGAGAGGGGAAGGGAGGGAGAAAGAGATGGTGAGAAACACTGATGTGAGAGAGAAACACTGATTGGCTGCCTCTCACATGCACCCCTACCTGGGACTGAACCTGCAACCCAGGCATGTGCCCTGACCTGGAATTGAACCAGCAACCTTTCACTTTGCAGGACGACATTCGGCCAACGGAGCCATGCAGGTTAGGGCCATCAGGGCGTTCCTGATAACTCGAGTAATATTTGAAGGGGACAGGATGGTGAATACCTGGAGCTCCTCTGCAGCCGTCTTCTCATGAGCTTGCTTAAAGACCTGTACATGGAATAAATCATAATCTTGTATTATTCGAATTCAAGGAAATTATGAGGTTTTCATTTTTTTCATTCATTCAGCATCTACTATGTGGCAAACATTGTCCTGGGCACTGGGAGTCTACCAGTGAAGAAGGTGCTTACCCTCAAGATACACGTGGGAATGACATTAAACTAAGCAGAAAGCCGTGGTATTGTTACATATATGGTCGGATTTTCTGCCCCCTCCCCCGGCCCCCCACACCGTGGCCTTTATTACACAAGGGAGTCCTGAACTTGGGAGAGGATCACTGGGCTTCTTGCAATGTCAGGTTAAAGAGAGGGATTCCCAATGTAACTTAAGCTTGGAAAGGGGCACATGTTATTTTAGGATTATAAAGTAAAATTACGTCAGATAATTTTGGCCAAGGATGGTGCTGGGCGTGAATGTCTTGTCTGGGCCTAATGAGCAAGTATTGGCAGGAGATTGGTTCCCCATGCAGGTGAAATTGTTTTAGGTATTTGAGAAGAAATCAAGATCAAGCTGAGCCAGAGTGGTGGGCCAACTGCCCTGACCTCTCAGCTCTGCTCATCTTTCTTCCAATGTCAGAGGAGGAGCTGAGACCGTAATATGGGGCAGACAGTGAACCTCACAAGGCAGGGAGAGGCCTAGGCTGTGTGGGTGCTGGAGAAGCACAGTCAGCCTTAGGAATGGAAGCGTCAGGGACTTCTGGAGCAAGGAGACTGGGAAGAAGGAAGTCAGAAAATTTGGGTAGCTAGATTCTTTCTTCAATAGTGTGCAGAATTATTCAGCAGTTTGGACTGCAGGCCTCATTTAGTTACACAAATTGTAAATATTTTCTCCCCCTGGGGGCTTATCTTCTTGCTATCATTATGACGTCTTTTGATGGACAGAAGTTATTAATTTTAATATAGTTAAATGCATCTATCTTCTTCTTTTTGTGCCTTGTTTAAAAATCCTTCTGTGTACCAAGAAAATATTACCTTCTAAAATTTTATCTCTTTGCTTTCACATATAGACATTTAGGTTAAACAACTGAAATAGATTTTTTAATGTCAGTATAGGTAAAGGTAAATTTGATTTTATTTTTCAAATGAATGAACACCCTGTAATTGTTCCAGCGTGCATGTACACAAACACACACATATGCACGAGGTCTGTCCAGAAAGAATCCATCCATGCGATATGAAAAACAGAGACACTTATTGAAGAAGATACAAAAACATTGTACATAAGACAATGACACCTCAGTTCCCTTCAAAGTAGGCACCATGGGACCTCACACAGTTCTCCCAATGTCTTTTCCACTGTTCAGAACACTCTGCAAAATCCTTTGCTGGAGTCTCCATCAGCTGCCCTGCCGTATTTTCCTGAGTCTCAAATCTCTTACCTTTCTTTTTTATTTTTTTAAGATTTTATTTATTTATTTTTAGAGAGAGGGGAAGGGAGGGAGAGGGAGAGAAACAGCAATGTATGGTTGCCTCTCACATGGTCCTCACTGGGGACCTGGCCCGCAACCCAGGCATGTGCCCTGACAGGGAATCGAACCGGGACCGTCTGGTTCCCAGCCCGCACTCAATCCACTGAGCTACACCGGCCAGCGCTGAAATCTCTTTCCTTTCAAAGGTGATTTTAGTTTTGGGAAAAGCAAGAAGTCTTGGGGTGCAGATATGGGCTACAGGGGGCCTGAGTCACCTGGGTGATTTGAGGTTTCACCAAAAACTCTGCACAGGTGTGATGCATGAGCAGGAGTGTTGTCATGATGAAGCTGCCAATCACCAGTTGCCCATAACCGTGGTCATTTTTTGTTGTGTTGCACCTCTCTACCGACGTGAAGAATATTGCAATAGTACTCCTTATTAATTGTTCAGCCTGGAGAGGCATCCTCATGATGGACAACACCTTCCCAATCAAAAAGCACAGTTAACGTGGTCTAGATGTTGCTGTGACTTTGCTGCACCTTCTTTGGGTATGGAGAATAAGGTGACTTCCATTGGGATAACTGGGCCTTTGTTTCCAGATCACAGCCACAGACCCACCATTCATCTCCATTTAAGATCTTCTTGAGGAAATCTGGTTCATTGGTAGAGGTTTGAATTAAGTCATTAGCGACTGTAGCACGATGTTCCTTCTGCTTTGGCAGCAGAAGTTGCAGAACGAATTTTGCCATGACACATTTCATGCCAAGATCCTGTGTCAAAATCTCAGATACAGTAGGTTTTGGAATCCCCAGTTCACCTTCTAGTTCTCTCATTGTCCATTGTCGATCTTCATTGGTTGCAGCCCGTACACGTTTAGCATTCTCAGGTGTCTGCTTGTTGCAGGCCTTCCAGAACGTGGATCACTTTCAACAGATTCTCCACCATCTTTGAAGCATTTATGCCACTTTTATTTACGCTACACTCATTGCATCATCCCTGAAAGCCTTCTGAACCATCCAAATAGTTTACATGGAGGAATGTTCAAGCTTAATGCAAAATTCGATGCAGATTCGTTGCTCTACTCATTCAGTCATTTTGAATGCAATGCTCACATAGTAAACATGCTCACTCAATGGAATCTGCTGCTCCCACTGACTAGTACAGTGAAGTCGTCATTGTTCATCCATGCACATTCCAGTCCACTCTTCTTGGCTACCAGGTTACATTGATGTTGCACACACCATTCTCCTTATATTAACAATGGCTGGATTTTTTCCAGACAGACTATATATATATATATATATATATATATATATATATATATATATATATTTAATTTCATTCTTTTACCATTGATCTGCAAAGCCAACTCAGCCATATGTCAGTTGGATATGTCCAGATGGGTATTGGTCAGTTTCTCAGTTGTCTATTTTGTTTGACTGATCTGTTTTTTCATCTATGAACCTACACTATTGCCTTTTAATCATTGTAGATTTAAGATAAGTTTTAATAATTAGTAAGAAAAAGGTCCCTTGGTTTTCTTCTTCTTCATGTATGTCTTGGTCAAGAATAGTCAATTCTTAATACTTCCATATGAAAATTAGAATCAGCTTTCAATTTTCAAAATACACACACACACACATTTTCTCTCTCCCTCTAACCCCTCCTCCCTCTACCTCCCTCCTTTCCTTTGTCTCTCTCTCCCACTCACAAAAACAATTGGGATTTTGATCTTCCACTTATTCAGTAGAATAAATAAGCAGTTTGGGATGTATTTTATTGAATCTATAGATCAGTTTGAGAAGAATGGACATCTCTATAACACCAAGTCTTACAATCTTTATATATACTTTATCTTTTTATTCATTTATATTAACAATCTCTTTAAAATCAATTTTATTATTTTTTCCATAGATATCTTTTCTTCTTTTGTAAATTCATTCCTAGGTAATCCACATATTTTGCAAAATAGCATTTAAATTTTTTTATTTTATAAGTAATATTTGCTGGTATATAAAATTACAATTATTTTTATAGTTCATTTTGTTTCCACGTTTTATAAACTGACTTCTTATGTATCTGAATGACAGCTTTATTTTTCACAATATGTGTGGTTTTTATTTCTTTAGAGTACTGTCCTAGGACCTGCAAAACATTATTGAATAGGATTGGTGGTAGTGGATATCTTTGTCTAAGTTTGAATCACAAAAGAATAAATTTAACATTTCACTCTTAAGTGTGATATATATATATAACATATGTGTTTTTAAAAGTATTATTTAGAAAATAAGTTAGGAAAATTTTCCTCTCCTATTTTACTGTTTTTATTTTACATTATTAAAGGATTTTGAATTTTACCAAATGCTTTTTTTTACAAACATTGAGACAATTACATGATTTTTCTTCTTTAATCTCAATGTGGTGGATTATGTTAATTCATTTTTCCAATGTTAAACCACTTGTATTGGGAGGTTAAACACAGTTTAGTTATGGTTTATTATCATTTTTATACATTTTTTTCATTTTTGTTTAGTGACATCTATAATGTTTTCTTTTTCTTCAATGATCCTTTCAGATTTTGATATCGAAATCTTCTGTTATACTTCTGGTTTCTGTTCAGGGATTTAGCAAAAGCTATAAAGTATATAAAATGGTAAGAAAAAAACCCAATACACCTCCAAAAGATAAAGCAATCATCAGATCCAGTCTCAAATATGACACAGATGTTAGAATCACCTGACAGGGATTTAAAATAAGTATAAATAATATTTTAAAGTCTCTAATAGAAAAAACAAGCAGCATGCAAGATCAGATGGATAATTTCAGCAGGGAAATGGAAACTATAAAAAATCAAAGGAAATCCAGAAATGTAAAACACAGTAACAAAGATGATGAACGCACTTGTCAGGCTCATCGGCAGCTTTGACATAGCTGAGGAAAGAATTAGTGAACTTAAAGCTAGGTCTAGAGAAATTACCCGGATTCAAGCAGAATGAGGAAAAGTGAGAATAAAACAAAAACAGAATTCAGGGATCATATCAAACATACTAACATATGTAGAATTTGAATTCTGGTGGGAGGAGAGGGAAAGAGAGAGGAGGAGGAGAAAAGGGGTTGAAGGGGGAGAGAAATATTTGAAGGGATAATTATACTATCTTCAGAGACAGAGTTAGGGAGTGTTATGGACTAAACTGTGTCTCTCCCAAAGTCACATATTGAAGCCCTAACCTCTAGCACCTCAGAATGTGAGTATTTGGAGATAGAAACTTGAAGGGGGTAATGAACTTAAAATGAAGCTATTATGGTGGGCCCTAATCCAATCTGCCTGGTGTCCTCGCAGGAAGAGGAGAGACCAGGATGCACATGAAGAGACACAGCGATGTGTCTGTGCACAGAGGAACGGCCACGTGAAGAAGCAGCGAGAGGGTGGCCACGGCCAAGCTAGAAAGAGAGGCCTCAGAAGAAACCAACCCTGCTGGCACCTTAATTTTGGACTTCTAACCTCCAAAACTGTGAGAAAATAAATTTTTGTTATTTAAGCCACCTAGCCTGTGGTATTTTGTTATGTCAATTCTAGGAAACTAACACAAGGAGTGTTCTAGAGGGTCTTGATTTTTCAGAAAATGTTTATCCACCCTGAATCCCTTTCATTCTCCCCCAGGTGGAGTGCTGTCTTCTTGATTACTCTTGTTCTATGCAAGAAGCTCTGTGAACCCTGGTTTATCACTGGCCTTTACCTCTCAACTTACAGAGCTTACATAGGACACAGATTGCAAATTCAAATGTTATGTGGACTGATCAGTGAATGTACATAATTGAACAGACAGATAATATAAGACACTAGATACCCTCTTAGTATAGCTTCACCCTTTTGACAGAGACATAAATACAGAGACATAGCTTTTTACTGCAAGAAAAACAATAGCAAAATTATGAGGGAATATCAGGGAAGCAATATGGAATGGTGGTGACTGAGGCAAACTGGATAATTCATGCCTTGTCTAAAAGGAGTAGTTGCTATTAGCCTACATCATTATTGCCTATTGAAGACCTATTTTTCAAGAGGGGTCTGGAAACAGGGTATGTGAAATTTGTTATTTTGAATATGTTGACAACTAATTCATTAAAAAAAACTGTAGAGGCAAGAAAACTTAGGTGGTTAATTAGGATATGTGAATTGTATATTTTCAAATTTTGCTGTAAACAGAGTTATTCTCATGCAAAGCTTTTATAATTGCTTCATATTGTTAATTAGACTACAACCGTGAAGATCAAGGCTTAGCTAGTTTGAGAGGAAATTGACTGACAAATTATTATCCAAACAGTACTTGTTGTTTAAATTATAAATGCTTGTATGTGCCCCCTGGCATTTTCTGTATGTGTTGCTTAAAATTATATCAGTAGTGGATGATTTGGTTTAGAGTTGAATCTCAGCTTCTTTTTTCAGAAAAAATTGTGCAAATTTTTAACAGTAATACGTTTGAGGAGAGACTATGCCCAATTTAAGCATGAATAGGTGGGAACAATCTTATTTTCATTTAGGTAAGTGAAACTTCAGTTTTCTTTAAGCAACACATCAAGAGAGGTTGTCATTTGCTAAGTGTGAAATGGTAACCTGATGGGACCCTGTGGGACAAATATCAACGTTACCACGTGGGTCATATTTGCATGTTTTCTTTCATCATTGTCCTATGAAGCTGTCATTTTCAACTGCATGTTAAATCCTGGCTTTGTATGGAAGAACAAGAATTCGAGAAGTTCATTAAGGGCTTCCTTCATTTTTGTTCCAAATTTGGGGACCTGCTTACAGAAAGGTATGAGATCATTTGAGGTCTTAATCCTTTTGTGAGAGTCTTGGTTAATAATTTCACAAGATCTAACATACCGAGAGTAAGAAGGAGCACACTCTTAGCTCTATTTGACCAGGCGTGTGTGGGTATGTGCACATGTGTACATAGGAGGCTGGAGCCAGGAGAAAGGAAGACGGGGTTAAATTTAACCTATTTCCATATTTCAAGAGCATTTCGTTTTTTTTACCCTCTCTGACAATCTCTATCTTTTAATCAGTGTATTTAGACTATTCACACTTAAAATGATTATTGATATAGTTAGATTAATATTTTCCATGTTCATAACTGTTTTCTATTGTTGTATTTTTGTTTTGTCCATCTCCCTGTTTCTCTGCCTCCTCTGGTTGTAATTGAGTATTTTATATGATTTTTTTCGATTTCCTCTCTTTGCATAGCAAGTGTACTTCTTTAAAAGTTTTTGTGTGGTTGCTGTAGAATTTGCAATATACATATTTAACCGTAACTTTAACTAAGTTTACTTTCAAGTAACTCTGACTTCATGTGTGGTACAGGTATCTAATAACAGAATATTTCCAGTTCCTGAGACGCAGTGTTTATTCCACTCAGCGAATAAGTTTGAGACAGATTGTGTATGACAGACACTGTGCTAGTTTCTGAGGGCACTTTGGTGAGTAACGCTGTCACGGACTGCCTCATGGGACTTCTTTTTCAGGGGGGAGACTGACACGAATAAAGTGACCGCACAGAAATAGATTACAAATGCTGACCAGTCTTATGAAGACCCAGTGCAGGGCTCTGTAGTTGTGCTGAGAGTGTGAGCGTAACTCTAGAGTCTCTTCCTGTGGGGAACTGCTCATTTCCGTGGGCTCCTGTCATGCTATAGCTAGCCCGTAGCTTTCCCGAAGATGACAAAAAATAAAAATGAAAATGAAAACAATGAAAAAACCTAGATGAATTCCTGGTCAAGGATTCTGAGAATTTTCATTTCTGGACTGAATCGGCTCTTGAGGGTCATGAAGTGTGCACTTTGTCTTTTGACAGTTTTATTCCCACTGTCCAAGCCCGCTCCCCACCCCCAAACTAGGTGGCAAAAAAATTAGTCTGGAAGTCCTCATCTTATTTTATCCATCGCTTCCACTCTTCCCTCAAATCTGTAATAACAGGTAGGGGAGGAGGGTGGTGGGAGAGGCCTCAGATGGAAATTGAGCACATGGCTTTAGGTGGTTCCTTCTTCCACCGCGAGTTTATTTCAAACAATGGCCAGGACTCCTATAGACCATTTCCAAATTGCTAGTATGACCGAATAATCAATTTAATGCACCTGCAAGAACTATATGTTTATTTTGTGTTAGAACCACAAAAATAATCTGAGAAGTAGCAGATACAAATGTTCATAGTCACCTAGGGTGCAAAAAATGTCGTTGTTGTTTTCTATAACTCGCTTTACTCTGATTTTGAGCTTCTATTATGCCTGACACAGAAAACGTAATCTTGTTACTTTAGGTTCGTTGCTTGTCAAATTCAAGGTATCTCTCCTTTAGGCCCTTCTTTCCCCACACATTGACGCTAAGTTGGATCGGGGCAGCTGACACTCTGGTGCTGGAAGGGAGAGTGTGGTTGTCTTTAACTCTATCTGTCTGTGACTGTTCCAGCATCTTTGAGGGTCGTTTTTCCCTTCTGGCTCTTGGGTATGTCTTCCATCCACTCTGGCTTATATTCAACCCAAAATGGTTCCTCTTGGATTCCAATCTTTTTTCTCTGTCCCCACTATACCCATGGGAGTGGTCTCAATTTGGTTTCTGTCATCATTCTGCTGCGCATTCTCTGGGTTGAGAGAGAGACACAGTGCCAGAGGCGAAGGGAGTGTGGGGGGACGGAAGCAAATTGACTAAGACTGCACGGTATTGAGACCATGGTAACTTCTTCAACTCTAATGGCTAACAGAGTTTGTTTGAAGAAGGCTTTGGTTTTATGGTTCAGGCTGATCTGTGTCAGCGTAACTTTTCTTTTGTTTTTTTTTGACCTTGGTAAGTTATCCCCATAAGCATTAGTTTTCCATCTATAAAATGGATATAATAATATCTACTTCAGTAAATGGTTGTATGTTTAAACTGGATGCTATTCATAAAATATCTAGTGTATTTCCTGGCCTGTAGTAGACTTGAGTTCAACTTCTACTCTGTGACAATGACTGGAAAGCATAAGCAGGTCATTTCTTCTCTCTGGTTTCGAATTTCCTCCTTGCTAAAGTCACAGTAAAGGAAGGGCGAGAGTGATGAGAAAGAGGGAAGAGCGAAAGCAAATAAAATTCGAGATTCTTTCCATTTCTGAAGTTCTGTGATTCCGAGTGAGGTTGTTAGGGGACAGAGGGAGTCTGTTTCCTTAAGAGAATTCGCCGGTCCCATGGAACAGGGAGCCAGGCTCGCTGTGTGCTGCTGCGTGGCCCCTGACCCCGGGGGGTTCAGTGGAGGCCTTGGCGGTGATCTGGAACTCTGCGGTCCCCCTCCTGTAGTTGTTCAGTCACAGCCTTGAACAGACAGGGAAAAGATGACTTTGTAAATAGGAAAAACAAAGATGCTGTTTTTCAGAAGCTCCCAGCTGACCTCTCCTCTTACTTCCTCCTTTGAACGGACCTTTGGGAAGCCTGGGGCATCAAGGCTTTATTGCCATTCAGTTGTCACTTGTTGCTAACTTTTCACAAGGTGGTTCTGTATTGTACTCATCTTATATCAATGTTTCCTAAGAAACTGACTCAAGCCAATGACTAGACTAAGCAAGGAGACGTGCTTGGTTGGTAATGGGTAGTTTTAGGTGAGAGAATAGGGCCAGGCAGAGCTGGGGTAAAATTTGCTCCTGATATTTGCTTGTTGTGTGAATTAGTGTAAGCTTCTTAGCCACTCTGATCCTCAGTTTCCTTGTTGGTAAATTGGAGAGATATGAGTACCATGAAGGTCCAATAGTGCCACAGAGAGTTGCGGGAAGGATCAAGTGGGATAATGTGTAGGATGTTATAGCTACTTAGTACATGCTAGTTATAATTATCCTTAAGGAAAAGGTTGCCATGGTGATGGTCTCAGCTTTGTGTGTTGTAGATGGGCTCTGGAGCAGGGAGTAGTTTCTGGATCCCACCCTCCTCACTGCAGTCTTGTTGCTCGTATACTCCAAGATGGTCCTACTATACCATACCTCTGCCCTTCCTTCCTCCCGAGGCACAAGGCCTGGGGGGGCCTCCTCAGTTAAATGGATTATTTCTGGTTGTCAGGATTATCCTATTCTTGGAAAGGAAGGATACCTTAAAACTGTCTAGGGTTCTATTGAATAAGTCAATATTTTCCTTACCAGAGATTCTTAACCTTGCATCCAAGGGCCACTAAGGATGTTAGGTTGTCTGTGACTCCATGGGGTGGTCAGCAAAAATATGATATGAAAGAACATTTTTCTGAGGAGAAGTCAACATTTCCTGCATGTTCTCAAAGGTAGCTGTGTCCCAGGAAAGGCTGGGGGTATCTATTCTTGAGAACATGCCCGGTTTCCATTATGACAAAAGTGAATACTGTCTGTTAAAAATCACACCTTGTAGGAAAAGCAGACCTTTTGGCAGATCGCCATTGTTAGGTTCAGAAGGCACCTAGTCTAACTTAAATGACACAAAGGAGGACTGAAGGGGTTAAATGACTTGCTCAACAAGTCAGTGGCAAACTATGGCTGGGGTCTGAGTCTCCTGACCTCCCTTTGCCACCTTCCCTTCCTGAGCAAACCCTTGTAGTTATTAGCTCCCGCTATCCCACAGAGCCTAAGTATTTGGTGTTTGGGTAAATGCGTAGAAGCTTTGAAGAAAACACAAGGGACTATACAGATCCTGCAGTAGCAGGTGTGCTGGAACCCTCTTTTTCATCAATATGATTGAAACATTTGGAATTTATGGAGAATATGCTATTTTCCCCCATGAGTAGACTTTCTGACCTGGTTGAAACAGTTAACAATTCTAAAACTTAAAAAAATAATTTTTTCTGACTATAAAAACAATTTAGAAGTCATGAAAGGCAAGGACCTACATCCAAGAATACTCTATCCAGCAAAGTTTTCATTTAGAATGGAAGGGCAGATACAGTACTTCTCAGATAAGGTCAAGTTCAAGAAGTTCATCACCACCCAGCCTTTATTGTATGAAATGTTAAAGGGAGTTATATGAGGTATGGAGGAATATCAACAGGGGAGTGGTAGGGGGAGAGGGTGGGAATCGGGCAGAGAGCAAGTAGCATAAATGGGAGGTAGACAACAGACAGGGGGAGGTTAGAATAGTATGGGAAGTGCAGGAGCAGAAGGACTTATGTGTATGACCTATGGACAAAACTAAAGGGTGGGGAAAGGGGGGGTAAGAGGGTGGGGGGCAAGAAGGGGGGGAAGTGGGAAAACTGTAACAGCATAATCAATAAAATATAGTTAAAAAAACAATTTAGAAATACATAATAACTGGGAAATACAAGAAAAGATGAAAGAAAAAAAGTCACTTAACTTTAGCCAGGTGGTTCAAGAGGTCCCCAGCAGGTCGTGGGTTCCATCCCTGGTCAGGGCACATACCTGGGTTGTGGATTTGAGCCCCCATTGGGGACTGCATGGGAGACAGCCAATCAATGTTTCTCTCACGTCTGTTTCTCTATCTCTTTCTCTCTCTCTTTCTCCCTTCTCCTCTCTCTAAAATATATAAACATATCCTCCTGTGAGGATTAAAAAAAATCACTTACAACCTCATTACCAAAGGGTAACCCCTATTCATCAAACTATGGAATATTAACTTCTGATTTACTCTTTATGTGTGTCTCTCTTCCTACAGCCCTTCCTCTTTCTGTAATAGAAAGGAATCATATTGTATCAGTTTTGTTGTATCCTGCTTTTTTCATTTATCATTACATCATAAAACGTCTTCTACACTATTAAAAAACCTTTTAAAAACATCACATTTAATGGTCACTGATATGCTATTGCATAGCTTTACCCTGATCTCAGGTTAATTTAAATTTGACCCTGTGGCTGGGCAGTCTAAATAGTGCTGTGGTGAACATCTCCACACATAAATCTTTATTCACTCCTCTTGTTACTTTCTTGGGGTAGATAAGAGGAAGTTGAGTTACTTGGGCAAGAGGCATGACTTTTTCCAAATCTCCTGATACCTACTGACAAACTCAGAGGCATTTTAAATGTGAAGAAAAGGTTGATGCAAAGGTCCTCCTCAAACTTCTTTTATGAGGCTGGCTTACTGAAGTTGCTGACCCAAACCAGATCTTTTTATTACTTTAACACACCCGACACTTGATAATTACTAAAAAGGATCCTATGTCTATGCTAGATATTCTATGAGGTGATTTCCTGTTTATTCAAAAACTAACGATTAGAGACTTACTGTGTACAGGATGCTGACAGTAGTTTCAGTAAACAGAAGACAGGAAAAATCAGTCCCTAGATGTTGATGTGGAACACTAATGCTGACTAAGTGAAATTTTGGCTTCCGGGCATCAGTTATACTTTGAGTGGGGTTTCAGAGGCTGTTAGGATGAACTGTTGTATTTATTTACAAAATTTATTTCTTTGGGTATTTTCCCACTTTTCTCTGGCCCTCCCTCAATTTTGAAGAAGTTACATGACTCTTCTTCCTTCTATACAATTTTCCTGACTGAAGGATAGATTGCTGGGAATGGTATGGAAATATTTAGCTTAGTAAGAGGTATTTCTTTAAAAAAGTGCAATTGACCTTGTTTTCCAGGAAGAAAACCTGCTTAGTGTTAGTTATGTCTCCATGTGCTTTTACCGAGGGCACAGGAGTTCTAGAAGGGAGAATTTTACACTTTTGGGTACAATACTGGGCCTCTTGTACTTACTTTGTTCCCAGCAGGAAGTCAGGAAGCATCTATCAATAGTCCTTTCCTCCTCTTGTGCACCTTTCTGTTCCTTCCCATTTCCCTTCCTTCCTCATCTGATGGCATATCTAGGACTTGGATGAAAAGGGGACAATTATCCTTGTAAACATACCCATAACTGTAGTAATGGAAAACAGCTATAACATCACAACTGTTGAACAACAAACTACAATTCTTTCTTATAATGTCAGCCACCGTCTACATTTAATAAAGTTTATGCCTTCATACCATTATTGTCTGAGGCCAACACTATCAGCGTTCAAACAAAGACCAACCTGAACCACCATTTTCAGAACTTATCCAACCTACTTAGCATGGCAGCTGGGGCAGTGGGCAAGCAAGTGGTGTTCAGATGCAATAAACCTCCTTCCTTGAGCTTAGGCATCCAGTTCAGTGCATAAGACCCAGTGTCTGTTGAAGAGAGGCACAGTCTTTTATTTTTTATTTAAAATATTTTTTAAAGTTTGCTTATCTAAGGGGAAAGAAGGCATGTGTCTTTAATTTATCTTTCCGTGTATCCTTTTGCTAGAGTCCTAGTTTTACTGAATATTTAGAATGCTTTTGCTCTAAAAGCAAAAACTTGTTTGAGTAAGGACTAATTTTTCAACATGTAGACAAAATATTTGAATAACTGGTGGAAATAATAAATTACTACTACAAAGTGATTTCATTGCTCTTAAAAGCAAAACAGCACCCTCGGGAATTTCACGGAAATGACTCCATTTTCATATCACTCCCATGGTAGCCACTTGATATCACTCTGGGGTGGACTGGGGAGCAAGTTTATTTTTAATAAGTGAGCACCTCCATATTTTCTCTGGGAAAACAAGAGGAGGAGTGCTTATTGGGGGAAAACAACCAAGATCTCTAAAAGCAACCATCACGTCGTGCCCGACTTCATAGTTCTTGCCTTCAAACAAAACTTGTTTGTAGGAACTGCCTTGAAAGACTATGTTGTTCTTTCCGAGGAGCTTAATGAGTGTTCATTATTTCGACCATTTGCACTTTCCTGTTTCTCAGATTCCAACTGCATAATCCAATTATGGTGTGTGGGTCTGGTTGGAAAACAGTCTGATGGGGGAATTCAGATACTGAGCCACATCAGTCTTTGAGAGAAAGAACCATTGGTGGATCCAGAATGGAACTCTGCGGGGGTCAGGCTGTCCAACTTAACCTTGGTGTAGACCATGCTGCCTTTGGGTTCTAGGATGGTGATTTCGCCATTCTTCACATGGGCTCTCTGGGCTTAGCTCCTCATTTGCCTGAGAATCAGTCTCACAGGGTAAGAGAAGGGATTAACTGAGATAATGCATATAAGGTGCTTGACACACAGCAACGTCTGAATACGTGTTAACGGATACTATCACACTGAAAACGCACACAGGATAATTGTTCTGGATTAGTAGACTAACCCTTGGTAGATGGAACCAATACATTTGCAATCCAGGTGCGGTTTTTTTCTCCAAACTCCCACACATGCAAACCACAACTTACATTACTGAATTTCCTTCCTCTGATGCATAGAAATTTTCACCATGATTCCTCTAGAGTAGGTTAAGAAGTTTATATTCTCTTTTAAGATGTTTTCCTTTTATCTGCCCAGTGATAATCGTTTCCTGGACTCTATTTATGACATCACAGTCAAACTATGTGAGTGCTGTCTGGCATCAAGCCAACGTCGCTGGCCCAGAGTTTCTGAAATTGAAACATGGACTTTACAGAGTCATAGTCGAAGTGGGACGTGGGTTGTGTTAAAGCAAACAAAGCTGGGCGTCTGAAAACATGCACTGCCGTCTGAAGGTCTTACTCTCTGCCTTTGGGCAAGGCCCAAGTTCACTCACGTTTCCTGCATTGGTATTTCTTTGACTGGCACACAAACCCGGCTTTCTAAACCCACCATGTTTCTTTACCCGAGGTCGCTGGACCTCACCCACTCTTAGGCTTCTTGGGTCCTTCCCATTTCCAGGAATGAACATAAACTTTTGTTTATTTATATTTAAAAAAAATTAAGACTGTCTTTGGATTTTATTATATTCTCAAAGTGGTCTTTGACCTAAGGAAGTTTCAAAATCTTTGTTGTACCTGAACCTTCCCTCTGCTCTTGCCATATTGGCAGGCCCACTGTGGTCTCTGCGCCTGGATACTTTCTCATGATAGTTACTTAACATTTTCTGCTTCTGGAAATGCCCTTCCCTCCTGCTGCATCAGCATTTTACATCAGCATCTGTTCTGTTCCCACCTCCACAATTT
This sequence comes from Micronycteris hirsuta, assembly GCA_004026765.1. Classification (NCBI taxonomy): domain Eukaryota; kingdom Metazoa; phylum Chordata; class Mammalia; order Chiroptera; family Phyllostomidae; genus Micronycteris; species Micronycteris hirsuta. The sequence continues at coordinate 91,034 of PVJI01001625.1, read as the reverse complement.
GTGGTTTTGCTCATATCACCCGAACAAGTATTTATCTTATATCTCCCTTCAAATAAACTATCGTATTTATCGTATTCACTCAAATTTATTTTAAATGTAAACTTGTGAATAGATAATATAAAGAGATGAGTATGAAAGTTGGAGAAGACTGTGGCCTCGGGGAAAAGATATTTCCTCCACAGCAGAAATAAAAGCCGAAGACTTGTGATGTCAGAGCAGGGGAGAGAGAATTGGGTCTGGGCTGGTAATTCCTGTCCTGTGGGCAGAGAGCAGGAACCATCAGGAAGACAGTGGAAATGGGATTAGCAGTCATATGTGGAGAGGCTGGCTGATGTGTGGGAGAGGGGGTAGGGCTTACTCAGGAAAGAAAAGGGCCACAGGGTAGGAGTAGGAAGGTGAGGAGATCGGTTACGTTTCTGAGATTGACAGAGGGTGCTGGGTGCAAGATGGTGCATAGGGGGTGGGCTATAGAAGAGAAAGAAACTTTGGAGACACCCAAAAGATGGAGGCTGAAGAAGAATTGTGGGGGATGGGTGAATGTAGAGGCTGGAGGTGGTACAGGCTGGAGGTTAAGATTCAATAAGGCTGCATTTTATTGAAGATGGTGTGTGGGATGTCCCAAAAGGAAGGCTTGAGGGATTGGAGGAGGTACTCTGAAATGGGCTGAGGTCGCCTGTGTGTGTCTTATAGGAGAGAAGTTGTAAAGAGTGATAAATAGAGACCATCTTCTATTGATTAATAAGACAAACTACCACCTTAATGGTCTGTTCTTAAGTCTGGCACAGAAATCTAAAGTGCCAATACCGCCGTGGACAGAGAGCGATAATAGAGTATTTATAAAGAGTGCTTGAAATTTCCAACGTTTGGGTCAGATGGTGAAGAGATGCTGGGGCTACCCTAGTAGTCTCTAGAAGGCTGGGAAAGTCATTCTCAAACTACAGGATGCACAGAAGTCCTCTGGGGGTCGGTTATAACGGAGGTTCTGATTCAGCTGCCTGGAGTAGGGCCCGAGAAAGCACACTTCTGACAAGACCCAGGGTGGTGGTGCTGATGCTGCTGGTTGGGGACCACACTTTGAGAACCACTTGGCTAAGAAAACCATTTTATGCCTTTTAGAGATTGATCAAAGTGCTCTTAAGTTTCTTTTGAACAATAAATCACTGTGGTATAAAGTGAAGTAAGTGAACATGCTCTTTTAACTCTAAACTAATAGACAAATATAAAACATTTTAAATGTGAAATGGAAACATTTAAAGTTGCTATTGATTCTCATCATTTCAATAGTTCAATAAAGAAAAAGATTCATGTTTTGAGTCTGCTCTCTTGGTTTCCTGATTTAGTGTGGATTCCTAGCTTTGCTCTCCTCTGAGAAGCGATCCTTTCAGTTTTAGTCTGTAGTAGCCTTCCACGGCAGGAGGGAAGGGAATGACATTGATGAGGAAACTGGGAAAGATTTTCTTTCCCAGCCTTGGAAAGGAAGGGCATATGGCCAGTGGTGAAGGAGGAGTTTTTGCTATTGTGGAGCCAGGATCTCTTCCAGCTTCCCACTGCCTCGTAGTGAGTGGGGTGTCTTCTCTTTGCAGGCACCGGCCTCAAGGCCCTCTGCCCACCATGGCAGCTCAGCCTTTTCCCTGGGTCTAGGCCTGAGTTTGGAGCACAGGGACGATACTCTTGGGGAAGAAAGGGCACAGTGTCAGTGCTCAAAAGAAAAGATGTGACTGCGTCAGAAACCATTGCTTCTCCTGGAGCATTTCTTTTCCTATGATTAATCTGCCCCACGTGCACATTCTGAGAGATGCTGGCAGGGCAAAAAGAAGCTTTTAAATATTAGCATAAGTTTCCCATTTTTCCTTGTTCAGACTGGACAGAGTTGTCCTTGCTCTTGATAAAGGATTCCAGGAATTGCAGCAATGATGAAGAGCGTTGTTTAATCACGAGCGGGGAAACAGTCCAATCAGTACCAAACACAAATAAACGGCAGAAAGAATGACGGATATTGACTTCTTAGCCGTCCTGGTTTTGAGACCTCAGTGACCTGTGTGAGCTGGCTGCTGTAGCTGTCCGTATTTTTGATGTTTCCCTTTGTAGGATGAAGGAAAAAGAGACAACTAGGGCAAATCAAAGGCTGACTGCTTGGGTGCTGAGCTGCCAGAGAGACTACAGGATGCCCAGTTCAATTTGAATTCCAAACAGTCAGTGAACAGTTTGCTGTACTGGACATACTTACACCTCTGAAGTTCAAATTTAGCTGGGCATCTTGTATTTTTATTGGCTAAATTTGGCACCTCTCCTCAAGGGAAATTCTTCTATTTTGGGAGCAGACTCAAAATTTCAGGCTGAGTTACCACTTGTCCTGGTTCATACCACCTGGAATGTTGAGATTCTCTACAAGTAGAATGATGCAGTCGCAAGTGATATTTATACATTTATGTTGGTCTTCAGAATTTAGATTCATGATCTTAGAAAAGAAAGGATATCAAGGCTGGTATTGACAGAAAATCAAAAGTGATTCTGTCTGCCCTGTCAATGGCAGTCAGCTGGTATTGCCAGGTGGACATCACCTGTAACAGTGAGTAGCAGACGGGACACCTTTGGATTGTCTGCGCTGCACTCAGCATTTCTTTGAGCAGTAATTATAATCTGTTGGGGAGGGTATCAATGTAAAGATCAAGTGTTTTCATAAAAAAGGTGATTACTCAGTATTTCCTACTTTGAACCAAAGCACACACCACATTCATTGTTACACTGTCTTTTGTACAGCACATGCGTGCTGAAAAATGGATCACTTAATTATATGATTATCTGTCTTCAGGGAGGATATGTGAGCATGAATGGGAGCTGTCAAGAGAGGTACATTGATTTATTTGTGATTATTAATCTATATCTATAGCCATTACAGGTTACAAGTTGGCTTTTAAAACAAATATCTAAAATATAGATTACTTTTACAATGCAAAGTGGGCATTTTGGCGTGAAAGAGCTGCTTGGGTTGAAAATGGACAGGTTAGATGAGTGGTGCTCTAGGCTAACGCCCTTCCTTTTCCCTTCCCCTGACTTCTGGTGATCCATCAGTCTAGAAGGAGGTCAGGGGAAGATCCAGCCTCCTAATTAACTGGGGGGTGGGGAGGAGGGGTCAAAGGCCATGCAGTTAACCTTTGTCATTGAATCACCAATTACAATCATAGAAAGGAATACCACTTTTCAGTGAATCAGAATTCTGGGAAAATCTCATGGAGATTCCAGGCACCATGAGAGCCAAAGACTGGAGCAGGTAAGCACCTGTAATCAAACTCCATTAATCTCTTTGTATGTTTTCCTTAGTTCTTGGGGTTCATTTGGGGAAGGGGTTCAGAGTGCAGGAGAAAGTTAAGATAGTAATGCTGGCGTAAGCCGAAACCAGCAGGGAAGCTGGATGTAGCTACAGTGGTACAGAGGTGTAGATGACAAAGGTCTTCCTTCTAAAGGTTTAACTAGGTACAAGCAGTTCCAAGTGGCACCTGTTCCAGTGGCCTTCCAATCTTTGTGTCAGTTAAACTTTAATTCTGTATTTCATAGCAAGTGATTATGCAGTTGTAGAGGACAGAAAAAGAGAAACAAAGCCCTGAACAACTTGGTTAAGGTTATGCTATATCTCTTGACCACAGGGTTCCATTTGAATGCTCAATCCTGAAGATAAGTTCATTGCTTTGGCTTCCAAGGACGTCTAATGACTTTGAACATCATATTCAGGAGCAGCTCTTAATATGTGACTCCACTCCCCTATCCTGTTTTTGATGGAATGAAAACAGGACATGCCTGTGTTTTTATATGTCAAATAAATTAATTTCCTATCTCTATGAATGTATTTATAAATGCAACATTTTTGGAGGGGGGGGAATTTACCAAGAAGCAGGAAAATCTCCTTACAAAGCTGAAAATATTTTCACGATCCAAGGATGAGCACCAGAGACACTAGAATGGTTCATTCTGTGAAGATTGCCAAGAAAACCTTGTTCTGAAATTCCCGTGCCCACGATTGCATCATGCCAGGTGAGGCATCCACCTTTGGAAACAATAGATAGACATTTGCTCTTCTCGAACTCCGCTGCCTGGTTTCAAAAGGCTTTTTATTTATTTTTTTGCCTCTCTTGGCTCTGAGTGGCTGCAACACATGGTAAATCTTTAACTTCAAGTGTCCTTCTGTGGTGACCAACTAAAATATTAGCAAAATAAATGTTTTATGGGAAAATGTTGGCAGGAGCCCCAACAGAAACAGGTGGTATTGGGTTATTTCAATATAATGTAATGATACAGCCAGGTTTCCATCTGGACAGCATGTGGTTGGGTCTGCTCAGAGAGTATCAAAGAGTGTGAGTATGCACGGGGGAAACCAGGGGTGCACAAGTGTGCAGCTCAATGGCTACTTTACAAAATAATAGTCTGGGTTTCAGGTCCTCTGGGTTAAATATTTTTACTGTCAAAATATGAATTTCTTCATAAAATATTAAAGGCGAAGCAAACCTCTGACATGCAATACTGAGCTGCATAATTATAAGGCAGTTCCTGGAAACCAAAGAGAGCATGCTTTAAAGTGAAGCGTTCATTATAAAAGAGTTCATTACCCTTGGAAGCCAAGACATGTTTTAGAGGGAGCCTCAGAACAGAGACTCTTTTTAGCAAGGCTTCCTATACTATGAAAACAAGGCTCAGCCTTATTGGTAAGAATGCAATTAGAAAATAGAGAGAAAATGAGATTAGTTGACTGCTAAGGGCCTGATCGTGATCCAAAGCTAAAGAGATGTAGCTTTAATTTACCACCAGGGAAGAGTTTCTCCCTCTTCCATAAAAATCCTGCTTCAGGCACTTCAACACACATGGAATTAGGAACACTCCGAACATGTGGTTTTGCACTCAACTCTCCTCACTGTATATTCATGCTAAGCTCGATAATAAACTCTTGGCTCAATAACTCCCAATATATATCCCAGAGAGAGGCATCAAATTATGGCTATATGCAGAGGTAGATCCTCTTCAGAGACAGAGACCCTGCTTCCTGGCTCTCTCAACTCTAGCCAGAGGAAGGAGACAGGAATATGCACCCAGGGAGTAAGCAATTTGCAAGTGGCTTGCAATCGCCTTGATGTTGACTGGAAGACTTGGGAAGTCATAAGCACCATCTGCCAAAATGAAGGAGCCACTTGGATCCCATGGTACTTGGCCAGGAAAGCGTGGCTGGCTTCTAGAGAATTCTTTGCAGCCATTAGTTGATAGTGCAGCAGACATGGAACCATTGGTAGCAAAAGTCTAGGTATGAACTCTGAGGGTTGATGGATAAAAGGGATGGATCAGTGAAGGCTGAGGAAGAAGAGATAATGAAGTCAAGCACTTAATTATAATGCCATCATGCCACTGGTACCCAGAGGAGGGAATGCATGCAGGAGGCTCTTGTCCATAACTCAGGCAGTGGGCTGCCCCACATTATCTGCTGCATTTTTTCTAGGTTGTCAGAGGGAAAGAGAGGAGATGGTAGCACGAGAGGCCTGGAAGCCCTGAAGTCTGATTCTCTTACTCTGTGGGGTTGGCCTGAAGCTAAGGAGAGAATGGAGCCCTAGAGAATAAGGTAAGTTGCATTGTGAGACCTGGGTTACTTGGGGAAATGATTTTATCCACCTGGAGCAGAACTGACATGGAAATAAAGATGTATCTCAGTTCTTTCCAAAATGTGTTGGGTACTATTGTATGCACCATAGGACTTTGGCTCCTATGGGGTTCTAGAAGGCAGTGACAGGCGCAGTCTTCCTAGTTGAGGATTTTATGACCTAATGGGGGAGAGTGGGTACCCAGGGAGGAATTGGAATTTGAGCTACTCAAGGGAAAACACTGTCTCATTCTTCATTTCATATGGCACCCTCCCCCCATCATATGGCATATAGTAGATGCTAAATTTAATGCTGAACTGAACCAGACTAGAAGACAGGTGATGGGGGTTGGTGGTTATCTGACTGTGTGTCTTAGATATGTCTTTTGACCTCTGTGGTGGGTCTTGATTCCTCATGTGCAGGACGAAGAGTCAGATGATTAGATCTATGTCCCTTCCAGCTCTCAAATCCTAGGACCTTAATGGAGAGAATATAGAGAAAACACAGAAGTGTCAATGACTGTAGGGAACAAGTCTTAACCATTCACGAGCACCTTCTGTGTTAGGGCCTTTGAGGCTCACCATAATTCTGTGAGGTTAGCAGCTTTGTCTCCATTTTACAGATGGGCAAACCCATTCTCTTGCCCAGGTTCACACAGCTAAGTCTAACTCCAGGGACTGGGTTCTTTCCATTATATATCAAGCTGTCTCCCGCTCTGCACAGAGGAAGTATTAACGTGAATGTAATGATTTAAGAGAGAGGTGGGGCACTTTGTAACTAAGAATTATGCCTCAGATTTAACTGCTGGGCTCTTCGGCCAGGTTGCATTTTTTTGGTCGTTAGAAATCATCTGAGTTTGGAAATATTTACTGAATTAATGGCACAATCATTGAAAACTCTCTTAGTATCTTATGCTGGAGTTCTCTCCCCACTTCTCTTTTCTCCTGAAGTCTAAACTATCCAAGTCTTCAAGTATTCTTCCTTAAGGAAAAATAAATATTTTAAGCTATGGAGTAAAGCAAGTGGTCTTCTCCAGGTTAGGGAGGCTGGAGTGGAGACTGTGTGTTGTAGGTGGGGGTGGGGACAGAGGTGTTGACTTGGGGTTGTGGGTCCCTCTGGCTCTGCTGCTGCCTGTGGTGGCTCATACTGATAGACAGGAGGAGGGGGGAGGCCAGGAGCTTGGGGGGGAAATGCAATGACTCTGGTTCCATGTGACCTGTCACTGGGCTCTCCAGGCATGGTTGAGGTGAGGAAAGTTGCCTCACTAGCTTCAGGCTATTGGGGAAATTGTCCAAACTATTTTGCAGTGTTGAGGTGACAACAAATCAAATGCAGATGGAGAATTTGGGTGGTCATTCTGAGATCTTCCTGAAAACGTTGCTAATGTTTAATATTTATTGAGCATGTAATACATGCAAGGTCCTTGCTAAGAGCTTTGCAGGTGAGACAGTTGAAGCTTAAAGAGTTTGGATAATGGCCTGAGGTCATAGGGGCAGGAGGGACAAATTTGAATTAGGCCCGCCTGACTCCAAAATCCAAGCTTTTAATCATTATGCTAAAATTACAGCCCAAATACAGTGCTGTATAAATAAAGTAGTGACTGCATATAGAACCAGGATGGTAAATTGGGACTCATGAATAACCATTGAGAATGGGCCAGAGAGAACTTTCCTCTCATGATGGGAAAAATAAATTTCAGATGGATTAAGTATATAGGCTATAAACAAAAGCCAAACAGAAACCAGTCAACGTGACAGGACAAAAAGTTGATGAATATAATAAATAATGATATGAGGCAGAGAAAGACTTTATAAAAATAAATGAGAGAAGAAGGATAGAGACTACAAAAACTCTCCACCATTTCTATATATCAAAACTATGATGAAAGTTAAAAGACAAACAACTGGGAAAAACATGTCCAGTCTGGATGTCAGCTCAAAGGTGCATGTCCCTAATGCATACAACCTTCTTACCAACCAAATAAAGAGGCAAAAATAGTCTAAGAGGAAAATGCATAGTGACCATGAATAAATAGTTCATAAAGATGAAATACAAATGAACAATCAAGAAATGAATAAATGTTCAACCTCACTAGCAATAGTAAAATACATGTTAGTTGATGTGCCTTTTGTAACCGTGAGAGAAAAAGCAAAGCTGGTAAGGACCTAGGGAACTGACTGTACTTGGGGACATTTCCATGTGGTAATGGCAGAGTGGGATCGGTAGAACTTATCTGTAGGGCACTTGGCTGACACGTGTCAATGCTTTAGGTTTGTTCACACCCTTTGTTGCAACAATTCTAAATCTAGTACTTTGTCCCAGAAAAGCCATGCTGAATGTGAGCAATGACGTACGTCTAGAGAGACACTGAAGCCATGTCCCTAAGAGTAAAAAGTTAGAGACGATCTGAGTACTCAGTAACAGAGGATGAGTTCAAGCAATATTTTCACTTTTATCTGAATGGTAAGAAGTTTGGTGGAATATTATCCAGTCACTCAAAATAATGCTGTAGAAGAATAGCTGATGCCATGGGAAAATGTGCTGCAAAATAGTATTGTATATGATACACTTTTCTAAAAATTGTATATGACACACTTTTCTAAAAATTGTATATGATACACTTTTCTAAACTGACTGAAAAAAGAGGCACTAAAATGCTACTAGGGTCTCTTTCTCTGATCAAAGAGATTAGATTATTTTTTTCTTTTTGGAGTGTTTTCTTATCACTTTCAAGTATTTTATACATATTTTCTTGTAATCCAGATCTAAATGGTATTCAAAAGTGGACTCCCTGTTTTGCTTATTTCCTCTATAGTTCACTAAGACATGGTGTGTTTGCATGTGCGGGAGGGCTAAGGATCAAATGCTGCAAAATAAATCATCTGGAATATTGCTGTCATTTCTGAGCATATTATGACAGTTTGGGGAAATCTAGCATGTTCTAAGGAGCACAAAGATGAATATAGAGGAAATCGTCCTTTGAGATTTCCAAGTAAAGTCAGGGAGCTATACATTTACTGAACTCATAACAAAAACTGAACAAGTTGTTAACTTGACCCGGAAATGGATTTACCCCTGGAAGCAGAGGTCATCCAGGTTGCCTCCACACCTTCCAGTGCAAATTGGACTAAGATCTGGCTTCTTCTACATTCACATTTTCAGGTTCCAACTCCCTTTTCACCCTATGTAAGAGGAAATTTAAGACTAGAGTCAGATAATTAACTGATGTGTGTCTGCATGCGTGTGTGAATGTATGTGAGGAGGTGGGCATTGTAAAGTTTTTGGTTTGTGCTTTTGTGCTGAAGCCTATTGTTCCGATTAATTAATGCTCTAATTTGGGTTGAATTTATCAGCTCTGTTCATGATCCCCCTTTTTTCAAAAGAGTTTAATTAACTACTTAATGAAGAAACCTACTTTGCTGTGCAAATTCACGCCTCGTTAAATCCCTGCTGGAGACAGTTGAAGGCAGGACAGAGCTCCTTGCTGGTGGTCTGTGGTCCCTTTTGGTTTTCTAGAGCCAGGACGTGAAATTCGGAGTCACTGAACCCCAGATTCAGAACCCTGAGCTTTCAGGGTGTGCTCTGGGTGTCAAAAAATGTTTACCTGTTAGCTTGGAGAAAGAATTACTAGCCAGCTGCTAAAGTTCATTTAACACAGTCTTGTATCATCTTTGGGGAATTCAGAGCGGCTACCGATCTACTTTGCTTGTCTTTTCAACCAGGTTTTTCTGGCAGCAGTACTTAGGACGGCCTTAATTTTGTGTTTGGGTTCCTTTGCTCTTTTCTCTGTTCTTTATCAATCTGTGTTCAAATGAACCATTTTTCTCTAATCAAATAGTGACACTTAAAATTTTACCTCTACTTTTTGTACACATGAAAAATTCTGCTTAGTTATTGTATCTGCCCATGTAAAAAAATATTTTTTAAAGACTTTATTCCTCACTCAGGATATGTTTATTGATTTGAGGGAGAGAGAGAGAGAGATTTAATGTGAGAGGAAAACATTGTTCTATTGCTTCTTGTGCGTGCCCCAGCTGGGAATCGAACCCACAACCTAGGTATGTGCCCTGACTGGGGATTGAACCTGTAATGTTCTGGTGTGCGGGATGACGCTCCAACCAACTGCACCTGGCCAGGGCTATTCTTTTTATCATTCAATGAAGATTTTAAATAACACCAGGACCCAGGAGACTAGCCTGTTATCCCTCTTGAATGTTGTCAAACAATTAATTTCCACCTGCTAAGTGTCAGCCTATCCATGTTTTATCAGCACTATAAGATAAGCAAAGTTAAGACAACATGGAAATGTTGTGTGGACTGGGATTGAATGCTTCATTAAAGTTCAGATGGATTCCATCTGGTCCCCCCCCCCCCACTTTAGTTACCTAAAGTATGATATGGTGAGGGAAACGAACTAGGATTTGGATTTATTTTGACTTACATATTTCTCCAGTGCTGAATGCTTACTTTCTCAAGTCAGGCCATCTCAGTGGCCTCTTCACGGGAGCGAGAAATGGGAAGGTATACTCAATCTGGCAGCCAAGAAGCAGTGCACCACACCAAAGCGGTGGTAGAGTGAAATGGAAGCTCTTTACTCTGGCTTGAAAACTGCAAGCCACTTCTGCTAGATAAATCAGTGTGCAGTGGCCCCAAATCAAATGCCTTCATTTCAAAGTGACTGGACTTTGTTTTAGATCTATGGGGAGGGGAGAGAGTCTAGAGGTTTGGAGAAAATCCAAACCAGTTCATCAACCCTTAATGTTTTCAAGAACATTTTATTTTGCTGCAGTGTCTAGTAAAAAGTTTAAGGCTGCCTTGGTGAGGGATAAAAAGCAGAGCTATTTAGGACTGGTGACTTCATAAGCTTCAGAACGTGGACCCAATTAAGCTAGAGACCTTGAGGAAGGTGTGTCTTTGGGTATTTATTACAAGTCCAGAGTAGTATGAAATTAAATAAATCCTTCTCTTTGGAAGGAACATCCACATTTGCAGCCATCTATGGGAAACACACCGGTTTATTAATAACTTGGTGTTGGAGAAAGCTCAGCTCTTTGCATTTTTAGCACGGATCGGGAGCAGTGTTCTTCCAGGGTGAAAGCCTGTTGGGGGTGTGTGTAAAAATGAAAATATGAATTTCATTTGGCTATTAGTCACGTGGCTCAGAAATAACAGTAGCTCATATAAGTTATGAGGTTTTTTTCTCTCATGTACTAGGAGTCCAGAGACAAGCAGTGGAGGCTTATTGGGCAATTCCACGGTGTCATCAAGGCCCCGGTTCTTTTTATCTTCCTGTTGCTCCGTCTTAGGCTGTGGCTTCTGTCCCAGGGCTGCCTCGTGGTCCCATAGGATGGCTGGAGTTCTAGTCACCACCACTTCCATGCCTAGGTAGGGAGTCAAGGGCAAAAGGAGGAGATGCCTGCTGTGTGGCCCCCAGGGCGGTTTTCTGGAAACCCCCTTTAACAATACCCACAGCATACCACTGGCCACTCTGACCTGCTGGGGCATATTTTGGCCAGGGATCTGCAACGGGATTCTTTGACCAAGGAAGACAGGAGAATGTGTGTTGACTGGGCACCATCCATCAGCCACAGCAGGAGTTCCAGGAGCCTGTGGGAGGCATTCCTTGAGCAAGCCTTCCTGCTCCCAGTTCTGATGCCAAAGACTTTAACACCCTTTCTTTGTAAATTTAGAGCCTCCCAGCATTCTGTGTGATGCAGGCAACAAAAATGACTGGTATAAATGGACCTCAGAGAGGTTCTCTGATTTGCTTTGGGATGCACAGCAATCTAAAGAGGAATGGAATTGGGCCCTGGATGCTGGAAATGGACATCAAAGGCAAGAGTGCAAAAGCACAGTTTGAAATATTGTCACTGGTGTCATCAGTTCACCCAGGACAACAGGATATGGACAAGATTAAGTCTCAGGTCTCCAATTTCTCCCCAGCACAGGAATTCCCATAGTGATAGCCACTTTTCACTATGCACTTAATATAAGCCAGGTGTTATCTATCTATTATGTCTAATCCTCATATGCCCCTAGATGGGAGGCATCAATATCCCAGTTTTTCAGCTAGGGAAGTTGGAAGTCTAGAGCGGTTAAATCACTTACTGAACTCACAGTTAGTAAGAGCCAGAGCCGGGATTTTTGACCCACACCTCAGACAGCAAATCTATCTCTGTCCTCCATTGCATGCTGGTGATTGAATGCTGGTTTAGAAAAGGCATTGATATCCTGTAGAAAAAGAGGTGATGGACTTGTTCTCGTGATGGGAAGTGGTACTCAGGATGGTGTGAGGTTTCCCTGAGCCTGCTCAACGGCAACGGTTCGCTGACCATTCTGTACACATCCCAGGCCCGCTGCCCGTGCGCAGAGCAGCGAGTGCCCGGCCCCTTGTTTTGCTCACGGGGTCACATTGCGTGCCACCTTCCTCCCCAGAGTGGGGAAAGGCATCATAAAAGCAATCAGCATATTCTCATATTTTTTTCTTGATGTAAAAAGATGAAGTCATGGCATATGGTCAGATTGCCAGCACTGTTAATAATAAACCTCACATAATTAAGCACTGATTTATTCCTTTATATAAGTGAAACAAATTGCTTTAACTGCTTTTGCTTGAGACCATCCAGTCAGATGGATTATGTATAGGAAGTTGAAACTAAAAATTATGGGCGCTCATATTTCACTGTGGTGGAGGTTTTGGGAGGCACAATTAGAACCCTAACTAAATGTGTCCTGCGTTCCCTTTGATGGAGAGATCACATATTAATCTGGGGATATGACTAATTCTCAACACAGCTGCTCTCCTTGCTCTCATATGCCTGCTTTAGCTTCAAAATCTAGAAACATGTTTAAAAAATTGATCAGAGCTTATAATAGCAATAATCACCTTGAAATTGGTTGTTACTCTAGTTAATGAACTGCGTAGAAGAGCATCAGCCTCCCTCTGTGTCCCTCAAGCCTTTAACTAACAAGCTAGTTGTTAACCACTGGGTTTATTTAGAAAGAAAAATCTCTTTAGGGGACTGAAATGGGAAAAAGTGGAGAGCCGACGTTTTCACTCCAAGGATCCTTTGGCTGCGCTGGTCATCCCCAGAAGCCACACCCCTTTCCCACCACAGCCAGGGCTGGGGTGACCCACTGGAGGTGGCATCTGCTTTTCCAGGAACCAGGGCCTGGCTGCCCAAAGAGTGGTCCCAGTGCTTGTGAGAAATGCAGACTCTCACGCTCCGCCGCAGACCTGCAGATCCAGGGTCTGCATTTTAATGAGCACCCTCACTGAGGAAGCCCCGGGCTGGGTGACTCCCCTCGCTCCCAGCCCCAGCTTGGAAAACTGGGATCTCATTTCGGGGGCTTCTCTGCACACTTTCATAAAGGCTCAGCACACCTACTGCTGCTGATGGCAACTGGATGACCTTGGAATAGGGCAACGCACACCAAAGCGTGGAGTGTGACACCTGGTGAGGAAAGGCCCTTCGTGGTGTACTTACCTGTTTAAAAAACTGTTTCCCCAAAGCCCACCTCATTTCAAGGAGGACTTTCTTGGAGAAAGGGGAAGACCAGCTGGGTAAGAGTCCTGGGATTGTCCAGCAGCCTCAGGTGGGCAAGACAATCCATGGGGTTCGAATGTTGCCAGGTAAGAGGCTCACACCCTTAGACCGATTTTGTTCTGTCCTAATTTCACAGCCCCATGCTTGGGTTAGACCACTTGCCCTGCACATACATGCCCCTGACAGAATTTCCTGCTCCATGTCTGGGGAGAAGCGCACCCTTGCACAGAGCCGGCAGACTTCCGGAGAGCCTTGGCAACCCTTTCCAAGCGAGTGGGGCTCGGCGCTATGCTCTGCTTCAGGTCTAATGAGCTGCTGTTTTATTTCTTTGCCCTGTTTCCTTTTCTAACTGTCCAAGGCAAAAGATTTCCTCAAAAGCTTAATGAAACCTGAATCGCAGACTGCTGTGTTTTATTGATGTGCCACTGTTCTGGACAGCGGGGAGACTGAGCGAGGGGAGCTGTGTTAGGGAGCCCTGAAGGCTGTGGGAACGACGTCATGGGTTAGGAGAGAGTTTTTCCTACGGTCTGAGGTCTGCAGATAAGCTTGGGAGTAAAGAGTGACATAGTCGGGGTTAAGCAGAGCATTGTAGATTAGGGAAATATGCGGAGCCAGCTGGGGCCAACCCACATCCTCGCCCTCGCCTCCGGAGTCACTTAGGCCGTGAATCAGGCTCCGTGGGAAGCTGGGCCGGGCCAGGCGTAGCAATCCTACCAGGACCTCATTTCCCCACTGCTCTTGATGGAAAACCCCCTCCGCTTTCACTTCCTCTGTGGTTTGGTAGGTGTTGGGTTCACTTTGTGGACATGTCGCCCTCCTTCCAGATTTACAGGAATTTAATTTTCACTGTAGGGAAGGTAGCCCCTGAATGACCCTTTATTTCTCTCCCTAAAAGGAGGGATACATTTTACAATTTGCTGGTTGTGAACTGGCTAATAATGTGATTCTGTGCTACTTTTCATCCACAGTGGTTTAAAAAACTTTTTGAGTTACAAATGAGAAGTCTCATTTTGAATTTCTGTAGTGTAATTGTTTAGGAATTCAAGCAAAACAACCTGTCTTTTAATCTATGTTGTATCCTCTATGAAATTTCATTTTCTTTCCACGCACATTTTTCCTGCGCTCTTTTTGCAGACCTGGAGCTTTGCAGACAATTGCACAGTGTTGAAGCTGGAAGGACTGTGTGCGTGAGCTGGTCCAGCTCTCTCAGGTAACAGAAGCAGAGCTCTAGCCTCAGTGGGGCAGCTTGCGACTTGCTCAAGGTCACAAAACTACTCAGTGGCAGAGTTGGGATCCTGTTTCTCCTTTCTTTTTTTTAATTCTTTTTTAAAGATTTTATTTATTTATTTTCAGAGAGAGGAGAAAGGAGGGAGAAAGAGCAATGTATGGTTGCCTCTTGCATGGCCCTCACGGGGACCTGGCCCACAACCCAGGCATGTGCCCCGACTGGGAATCGAACCAGGACCCTCTGGTTCCCAGCCCGCGCTCAATCCAGTGAGCTACACCAGCCGGGCTGTTTCTCCTTTCTTAAACCGAATTTTGAAAATTGTAAAACAAATGCACACTTCTAAGGAAATCCGCCCTTTGCCGTAAATGTTGCATCCAGAACCTCTCCCCACAGGTTGTCACTTATCTGTAGACTTTTCCTATTCAGAAATTTAAAAATCTAAATAAAATTAAATTTATGATGCTTTTCTTTATGGTGTCTATGCAGTTTTGTCACCTTTAAGAATGTCTGCTTCACTCCAAAGTTATTTTGAAAAATGTTTCTTCTAGTGTGTTTTTGTACCAAAGAAAGGGCTTATAAATCAAGTAGCAAATGCCTGTCTTTCTAGACCGCCTTTGCCTTTCTTTGTTTTCATAGCACTTGCTATTCTGTACCCACTGGAAAGTGTCCTGAGAGGAGGGACTTTGTTTTGTCCTCTATGGTACTTTGTCCACAGTGGGTATGTAAGAAGTTTTTGATGTTGAAATAATTTATGGCTTTATTTGCACATTTAAATACATTTGGAATTTATTTTGCTGTGAGGAGTAGGAAAGGTCTTCAACTCTACCTCCTCTCTCCCCCTTTAAGTAGCTGCCTTTTTGACTTCAGCCAATTTATTAATCAGTAAGTTCATGCTTTCCCTATAGGTTTGAAATGCTGTTTTTATCCCATAATTCATACCTGGCTGTATTTTGGGACTACTCTTCATAATTGTCCCGGCTTTCTTTCATATAGATGAGATATTTTTTTTCCTCATTTTATCAAGCCCCCCCCGACTCCACTCTCCTGTGGTTGTTTTGACTGGGATTGGATCCCAGTCTTTCTGCCTCAGAGTTCAGTATTCCTAGATGAATTATCTTGAAATAAAAAAGGAGGTATCTGAAGAATAAATAAAATCATTATCATCAGCAGGACTGGAGATCTGAATCCAGCGATAATAACCAATTGAGTTTTATTGAAAACATACTATCATATTTCATCGAATGAAAGATGTTAATTATGATATCATTTTATGTATCATCAGAAATAAAAAAACATTGCCACATTAATTATATCACTCCATCAATTGTAAGTTGCGTCCAATTTCAGAAACGTTCACATGTTTTAAAAAGTCTGTTAGAATCAATTAGTGAAATACCACATTAGTTGAATGTGTTATTAAAAAAACGTAATAGGAATTTGCTTATAAAATACTTTTCTTACTCCTTTAAAATGTTTTTTATAAGTCTCATCTTGTTTATCCCTTATTACTAATCCTTGCTATAGGAAGTACCAATGTTTTAATTCTCATTTTACTCATAACATCAATAATAGCAAAATATATATAGCAGTAACTCTGAGTCAGGTGCTGTTCTAAGTTCAAGTTCACAAAATAAAAGTCCAGATTGGAACCTGAGCATTTTGGCTCCAGAGTCCATGCTCTTAATCAAACATAACTGGCATATGAGGAACTTGAGACCCAGAGACCTTAGAAGTTTTGCTGTTATTGCCCAGCAGGTTCTGACTCCTACACCAGCACATTGCACGTGCCACCATTTGGAACCGTAGTAGTGAGTGCCATGGGGCTTCCTGTTTCCGAAACCTTTGGTTTTAGGCCAGAGGAGCCTACTGCTTGGGGCCTGTGGTGTTACAGAAAGGATGGCGAGGAGCTCTGTAGACCGCAGACTTAGATAGACACTGTAAGTCTCTTCTACGTTCTCTATTTTGATCTTAAAGGTGTGAAGCAGGGAGCTCAAAAACTCTGTATACAGAAGAGAGGCTGGTTATTGGCTTGAAGTGTGTCTCTTTTAGTTTTTGTTATTTCTGCCTTCACTGGTATAAAAAATATCCCCACTCAGGCATGAGTTACCCCAGTGACTTTGAGTTTCTGTCCTGATGCGCTCACTTCGCCTGACCCAGACACAATTGCCCACAGTGGTGACTCTCTGAACAGACAGTTCTCCCACAGAATTATGCAGAACTGAGTCCTGTTGACCTTAAGAGGACAGTCTTTCCAGGTGAGGAGTTAATCATGGCCAATATCTGCACGTCTGTGTTTGAACTTTCTGTGTAGAATAGAGAATTTGTGTTCATCTGGAACTAATGGCTTCCTGAATTATCAACTGATCTAATCTTTTGAAGTCATTTCCCTCCACGAAGGACTCAAAGGCATGTACATGAGTGATTTGTGAGTTTTCACCGTGCTGTTTGGGGTAAGGAACGTCCCAGATGGAGTGAGGCAGCAGCACTATACCTGCACTTATGGTGCTAATCCCTGCTTGAATGGGGATGGGGCCGCTTTTCTCCTTGTTCGGGCCACAGGAGCATTATTTCCTTTGTTCTAAAACAAGTGTGGACAAACAGCCTTCTGCGCTGCTTTTACAGGGGTAGGTGTCCGGGAGCACCGCCACTCTGCGCTTGACCAGCCCACCCCAGTTCCATGTGTTAAACCCCCTAACAATGGCTGTTTTCTCCCCAGTTTGTCTCGGAGTCTCACTGGTTGAGAATTTGGAAACAGACTTTCCTGAGCGAGCATTTTGGACAGCGTGTCCTACGCTCGCACTGGGCACTGTGGGGGTTTCGGATTCACCATTAGGGAGAAGGGAGATCTGCTGACTCTTACTAATGAGAATTTACTGCAGTCTCACGTGTGAAACCTTAACCAATGATCCCGAAAAAGAACTGCTCCCCAACCTCATTAACAAATTAAACAATTCCATGTAGAGAGTTATCCAGGCTGCAAAATATTGCGAAAGTAACTGCTGCTACTCTTCCCCAGCTCTGTAATGATTTCTTAACAAAACTGGAGGATGCCAGGACGCTCCTTTGTGCCCTCTGCCTGGGAGCCCTGTCACTGGTGTGGCTGGGGGCTGATTCCCTGCCCCTGGTTCATGGGCCCCCAGAGGCTGCCCTCCGAAGCTGATGTCCCGAAGGGTTTTCCAGGCACTCTGTCAACACGGTTGTGAAAAGGACACTCCCTCTTATCGGGAGGGAGTCTTTGCTCTCAGCTCCGATTTAAGAAGCTGTTATTCTTGAGATGGGGAATTTTCCCGTTGTTTCTCTCTTGCTGAGGGCCCCTTGCCCTGAGATAGTTTGAATTAAGTAGCTGAGTCTGAAAATGTTAATTACTGTAATTTATTGGGGAACTCAATGTCAAGATTCAGTTTCCTTTCAAGTACTGCAAATACTAAGTACACATTCTTCCACGTCTATTGAGCCACGGTGAATCTAATACGGTCAGTTGCGACTGTGGCTAGGGGGCTGGTGAGGGTCCTGAGGAACTCTCTGGAAAATGCAGTTTTTTACTGTGATTGCAGGTTCTGTGGCTTGGCCTCTGCTGTACATGTGTAGCGGAGGCCAACCATGTGAATGTGCTGTATATTTGAACAACATTTGAGGGAGGCAATATTAACTAGCGGTTAGGGGTTGGGCTTCGGGCACCGACTGTATGGGGTAAATCTCTGCTTCCCACTTACTGTCTGTATGATTTGGCACAAGTACTTTAACTGCTTCAAGTTTTATAAAATAGGAAAATAAAAATACAGGTCCATAATTGGTTACCTGAAACCTTTGGGGCCAGATGTATTTTAGAATTCAAATCCATTCGTATCTTAGAAAAGTAAGCTACTATCTGTAGCTTACCCCCCAGCAAAGGTAAAGTCTGGTGGTATTCTGTAACCTGTTTCTATTAATATCCTATAACCTATTGATAATCCACTATGAGCAAAATAGTTGACTATTTGCACTAAAGATTAGGGATAGGTTTACAGCAATTAAAATCAGGTCAGATTTTATTGCCAAGTGAGTGTGTGGCACACTTATGACAAAGCTAGGCAGTTTTCAGCGATTCGGGGATTTTGGAATAGCAGATAAAGGCTAGCAAACTTGCACTTACCCGTAAGGTTGTTTTCCTGAAAGAGGTATGTGTAAAGTACTTGTTGCCGCAGCTCCTACACACGAACCGCCCAATGGACGATGGCCAGCGCCGAAACTCCCGTGCTCTGGCCGCAGCCCACGCCTCAGTGTTAGCTTATCACTGAGCATCCTGGCCGGCCATTCTGTCCCTGAGTCAGCCTCTAAACACGTGTCATCTCAAAGTGTATCCAGATGAGAAGACTTTTACTAGCTCTGTCTGTTACAATAGTTCTGTTCCACTAGTTCCAGAGACCAGCATTGTCCAGTTGAACTTTCTGTAGTGATGGGAATGTCCTGCATCTGTGCTCTCCAGCATGGTAGCCATTATCCATGTATGGGCACGGAGCACTTGAAGTGTGGCTGTTGTGGCTGAGAAACTGAATTTAAAATAGCTGCATGGGGGTGTGGACACCACATGGGGAGAGTGGACACCACATATCAGGCAATGCAGGTCTAAGGAGCCCGAGGCATGGGGTTCAAAGCTGAAATGACCTTGTCTCTTCAGGATGCAGAATTCGTTATCTTCAAGCTGCTGAAGCTGGTGAGGAACTACTCATTCATTTGTTTATTTCCTAAGTGTCTTATGAGTACCTATTATGGCTCAAACTCTGTGTTAGGCATACAGAACAAGGTTTTTGTATTCGTGGAGGACATGCATATTTAAAACATACATTTGTGAGCATGCGGAAGCATACATTTAAAAATGCAAATCCATGGTGAGATACTGGATTGCCACAGGAGCATGGAGGAGGGACACACAACCAGCCAGGTAAGGGATCAGAGAGAATGTTCTTGAGAAGAAAGTGCTTAGCTTTCCGTACAAACAGTTGAAGTTAGCCAAGAGCAGTGGGCTAAGGAGAAGAAGAAAGTACTGGTGCGCATGAGAAAAGGCACAGAAATGACAAGCGGTGTGGTGTTCGGCCACGCTGTCCGTGGTTGACGGGCCGGAGTGGCCGAGGTTGGGGTGGAGGAGTGGGTGGTGGGGAGCACCGGCAGCACACGCCGCGTCTGTGTGTTCGGAGCTCGTGGAGTTGACACTCCGCGCCTGCGCGAACTCGAGAAGCGGGGGGAGGGGGGTCTCGCTCTCAGAGTTTCAGTCAGTACTTCATCAGGAAAACGGAATCCACTCTAGGTATTTCAAGATGGAAGAGCCTTCGTGTGGTGAACTGGTGGCCTGTATAAAAACGGAATCAAGAGCAGAGCTAGGACCCCCATCAAGAAATTCAGAACATTTAAGGAGCCACAGGAAAAAGTCCACACCTGTCATCTGCTCTCTCTCCTTGCCTGTGTTCCTGCTGCAGCTGGGGAGCAATGGTTTTCCTTCTCTTCTGCCCTCTAAGTCTTTTGTCGAGTTTCTTAAAAAGATAGATTTATTTATTATTTATTTATTTATTTATTTATTTATTTATTTATTTATTTATTTTAGAGGGAGGGGAAGGGAAGAAGAAAGAGAAAGAAACTTAGTGTGAGAGAGAAACATTGATCAATTGCCTCTCATATGCACCCCAACCAGGGACTGAACCTGCAACCCAGACATGTGCCCTGAATGGGAATCGAACTGGCAACACTTTGTCTTGTGGGGTGACACCCCACCAAGTGAGCCACACCAGTTGGGGCTATGTCAAAGTCTTTTAGTGGTGGGATTTAGCAATGAAATCTGTGAAGTGGATCCAAAGTTATAAACTCTTTCTTAAGTGCCTCACACTAGTAATGTTGCTTATAGGTAAGGTGACCACAGAATTTCCCATCCAAAGCAGGTAACTTTTGAAAATGAAAGGGGCTCTAAAATTTGTTAACAGGCACTCGTTGATACATAGAACTATTCTGTGACTCTCCTGGGAGATTGGAAATGTATGGTTATCCTGGATTAGGGCCTCATTAAGAAATGCATAACTAAAAAATTCTTTTTAAATAAGGAAAAACAGAAGAGACAAGGGAGAGATATGGATAACTTGAATCAGGGTGATGGGTACACGGAATTTCATTATACAATTCTGTCTACTTTTATGTGTGTTCAAAATTTTCATAATAAAAATAAATAAGGACAGTACCTGAAATTGTGATTTCAAAGGATTCATATATACATATTATATATGCGTGTATGCCTATATACATAGTATACATTTATATTGTTAATTGTAACCTATGCAGATGATTATGTTGTGTAAAAATAAATACATCCTGTGGTCTTTAAGGATCCTTGAGACTAGAGTGCTGTAACCGAACAGGGAAAGGGGCTTCGGTGTGGGGTTGGGGGCTGTTGAACACCACACCCGAATTCTCTTTAAAGCTGATCAGTAGCCCTTTAAGGTGGCCCTGATAACTAGTCCAAAACCAGAATTAGTAAACTAGTTACTAGCTAACAGTATCAGTCCTTACAAGGATTTAGCACAGCCCCTGGCATCTAGAAAGTGGTCGGTAAAATCTTGCTCAGACAACGACGTAAGAGCACTGTTGCGTTCTTCCTTTGCACGAAGTGAGTTCAAACTCAGATGACAGCTGGCAAGGCTGGGGCAAGCCTGGAAAGATAGCTATCTAGGTGTCAGGGACTGTGGCTGTTCTTTGGAACATGAAGGGGTTGCATCATGCTCACTTGATTTTGTAGTTTATCCAGTTAAGCTCTTAAGCCTGCTTTTGAAAAAAAATAAATTTATTATGCGTCCAGCGGAGCCCTGGCTATCGTTTCTCCAGCCTGGAAGCAGATGTGTGTTTGGAGCGAGCTGATCTGGGGGACCCACCAACCATCCAGAGGAACTGAACATGAAGTGAGCTGGGAATGTTGGCTCCCCCTCTCAATGCTGCCTTGTGATCTAAGAGGTGTTTTCCCTTTTCAGCAATGTGCTGCAGAACGGTCTGTAACAGTCTGTTGCAATTTTCTCCCCCAAACTCCCATGTTTCTGCCAATAGTGAATTAGACTGTCATTAGGTTTGCAGTTATGCTTTGATCCCTACACGGCTGTCTCCTGGCGAGGAGACATCTGAACCATTGATGTGGATTTGCTAAACCTGGAGAATAAAGCACACCATGGCATCAAGCACGTGGGCGAGGAGCCTGGAACCCTGGGTTCCAGTCGCATCTCTGTTGCTAATTCACTGTGTCATCTTTGGGTGAGGCACTGAACTTCCTGTTGTCTCCATTCTCTGATCTGTGAAATGAGAGGACTGGATTGATTCCTAAGTCTCTTTCAGATCCTCTGAGAGTGAATGGGAAAACTCTTCAGGGTTAGAGATAGATGCCATCTGACTGTTGAGATTTGGCTTTCGGCATTTGCAATCCCTGGTGCTTTCCCTGGATAACCAGTGATCCTATTTGGCTAGTAGCTCAGTACTCCTCGGTTTGCTGCCTGTTGAAGGGTGCAAGAGCTGTTTGGGTTTGATGATGTATCTTTTCAAAGCATTGCTGTCTTTCTGCAGCCAAGTTGTTCGAAGGAGAGAAAATAGATTAAAGAACCATACCTTTCAGAGATGATCAGCTAGGGACTTCAGGTTTCACCACCTTGATTTACAGATTAGGAGCCCAAGGCCCAGAGAGGGTAACTCACTTGCCCAGGGCTAACTGTCAAAGTTGGACTGAACTCCAGTTTGTCCGCCTTTGAGCTTATCCCAGCGCTCAGGCTTGTCAACAGCCAACCCCCTAGTCAGTGACAAGATCCTTGGTGATTTAAATTTCACTGAAGACCAGCACAAGATTTTGATAGTAATATCATGATATATGGAGTTGGAATGCAGGGGCTTCTTCAGGCTCAGGAAAGGGGTGGCAGGGGATTTGGAAGCTCTGGGGCAAAGTTCTGGCTTCACTGTGTGCAAACTCACACGTATGAACCTCAGTCTCCTTGTCTGTAAAATGGGGATGGGGATATCTCGCTGCCTCCTCTTGGGCCTGCATGCAGAGCTTGTGCATGTGATATAACAACTGAACAGATTTAAATAAAAGATATAAAAATAGATAAAGATAAAATACCAGTTACCTATTTTTGACATGTCAGGCAGTATTGATGCTCTTCAGGTACATTTGCTCTTTCAATCCTGAAATAATTCTGTTTAGGCAAGTTTCACAAACATGGAAATTATTGGACTTTAAAAAACTGAGATTGTTCAGCTGCTGATGGCAAGTGCTAGGACCCATCCAGAGGCAGCCCAGAGCGGGTGCTCCAAACCACTGCTCTAGAATGAGCTAGCTTGGGCTTTCAGTGGTCCCACAAAACCGGCAACCCTCTCCCTGACACCCACACGCCCTGTTCTGAAAAATGCTGGGAGCAATCTTTGTATGACAGGCACTAATCCCACGGCCCATTTCGTGAGGGGCGTTGGGCACAACTCTCTGCTCACAGTGCCTCTCCTGCCCCAGAAGGAAGAGTGTGGGCAACCGTTTGGGAAATGATGATTGCTGCAGCCAACGCCAAACAGTTCACACCCCCACCCAGCTCCGGGACGGCTGCTCATCACCTTAGCAAAATGATCAATATCTCTCAGAACAGCCAGGGACATTCTTGGGAAGGAGAGGCTAAATCACGAGTTTTCTTTATTCTCCAAGAGCAGTGGGAAACACATATGGGATCAGTTCTCAGGCAAAGGCGGGGGATGGGGGGGGTTGGTGGCGGCATATCTGTAGCTCTACCCGCCTTTCTTCCTGTCTTTCTTTATATTATCTATCTATCTATCTATCTATCTATCTATTTATCTATCTATCTATCTATCTATCTATCTATCTATCTATCCATCCATCCATCCATCTATCCATCCATCTATCTATCCATCTATCTATCATCATCATCTATCTACCTACCTAACTTGTTCTAAGAGCCTTTGAATTGGACTCTTAAGGGGCTCATTTAAAAGGTTTCGATTTCTAGTCCTTCCCTCCTGAGCCACTGATTTCGGCAGCGCAGAGCATCAAGGAGACTTTGAAGTTCATGCATTAGTAAGAGAAGAGAATTCACAATGGGCTGCTGCTAGTGCAGCTGCCGGTGTAGCCGGAGTGAGGGACGGGTATCTCCCCAGGAGGAGCTCCTGCCTCCGATGCCCGTCCCCTCTGCATACATCTTGGAATATTAGGAGAAAGTGTGAGAAGAAAATGCAGTTCTTTGGACAAATATTCACAAGCTTTAACTTTGTTTTAATGAACATTCAAACACATGAGAGAGAAAATATCTAAGGTATTTCTGTATGACAGATCAACCCATGTGTCCATATGAGTTCCAGGCATGTATGGTCATGTTATATCTTTATCTGTTAAAAACATTTAATAGTAAATATCTTGATTATCTTATAATTACAAAATTATACCTACTTAGAAAATACACCATCACAATTGAAAAACAATAATCTCTTCGCCTCAAGTACCCACTGCGAAGATTTTAAGATATGCTTCTCCCTTGTTTTCTAATTGAAACAAAGCGTGCACATAACTTTGAAAATCAAATACTGCGTCGAGAGTGGCAGATCCCTCCTCCAGGCCTGTCATCGAGTCACGTGTCCCTGAGGAAACTGCTTTCAGTTGTTTTAGCTGTCACTGCAGCTATTTATCACCACATTTATAAATGATATTTTATGTGCTATTTTTGATTTACCCAACGTAGACATTACCTGTTGGCTACCTACTAACGTAAAGATTTGGGACTCTTGCAGACCCTCTTCATACATACCCACACATACATACATTTCCTCTCCTACCAGTACCTTTTGTTGTATATCAAAACTTGTAAATATTACGAAAATTCTAACTCCAATTCCAGTGTGTATGTGGAGGGTTTGGTCACACTGCCAAGCAGTTCTCAGACACCAAGCCAGAGGATGATGGGGAGGATCTGGGAGTCTAACTGAATGTAGGAACAATGTTTCTTATCTTTTTCCCCCTTGAGTGGCAAAAGGCTCTTCCTTTCATTTTTGACTTCTTCTGAGTAAATTTACTTACTTCTGAGAAATTCTAAGGAGGAAAATGGGACAGATCTGGCTTACCTTAAATGAAGGAGCTACATTTGAGGCATCCATCAGAGACAGTCACATATACTCCACAGCTGAAGCTCAGAATTTTCTGGAGAGCCCCTACCATCTGTAATTATTTTAAATCCCTAATTGCCCTAGGATAGAAAATCTAAGTTAAGTTTAGAATTTAACAAGGCTGGCCCAGTTTACCTCTTTACCTAGCGGCCAGCTATCAGTTGACTCCCCTAAATGTGCTAACGAGATTCCCTGTTGCTAGGCTCTCTGTAGTACTTTTTCTGCTTATAAATCCTATGCGTGCTTTTACTCTTTCACATGGTCTCTCTCCTGCATGTGAAGCGTACCACTTCACTAAATGTTTCTGAGCTATTATTATATGACACTTCTCTTGCGTCCTCCCTCCCCCTGCCGCCCTTGGGCATTTGCTACTCTGATTTCTCAGCTAATGACTCCGTACTCTCAACATCTCCCCAGATGTGGTGGTATCTCTTCTCTGCTGCTGTCTTCTCCATTTCTCTTTTCCCCTGGTGAGTTTATTCTCTGACTATTTTTAGCTTGATTTGGGGAAAGGTACAGAAATGTATGCATGTGTGCATTGGTAATGTTTTGTCAGCTATCCTATGTATTTTTAAAAAGTAAATATCAGCTTAAGTTCCTGCTGAAATTACTAGCCTTGTGAAGATAAAGCTAATCAAAACACAACCTGTGAATTTCCTAATTGTTTTCCCTTCAAGTGAATTTCAGCTGATTTCACTGCCTCAGAGTTGGAGTCACACAGCTACAAGTCACAAGTCACGCAGTGTTGAAGATGAATGCTATAACACCGTTAATTATTTCATACAAACAATGAAATTATTACAGAGGTGAGACTTAATTCTGAGAACAGGGACTTTCTTAATGGATTGAGAACATAGTTGTTTTAGAATTACTTGAATGGGGAGCTTTTGAAAAAGGCCCAATAGTTAATGAATGAAATCAACATCTCCAGGGATGGGACCCAGGAGTCAATATGAAAACAGAACAAAACAGAAAATCCTGTTATTCCAATAAGCAGCTAGGCTTAGCCACATCTGGTCTCTGAACAGTAGGTTGTGGCTCACATGGTATGGTTTTAGGCATCGTTCTCAAATTTTAGTTGATGTAAGTATCACTTAGAGAGTTCTATCTCCCTGAGATTCGGATTTAGTAACTGTGGAACTGGCCTAATAGTGTAACAAGATTTCCAGGTAATTCTGATGATGTGGTTCAAAGGTTCTTTCATAAGGAGCACCTGATTTAGAATTTTCTGGAAAGGCCATCTCTGTCTCTTCAGATACCAGTTTACCTTGGTTTTCAGATTCCCGAAATTATATAACTAGACATTTATTCTAAGATTTTCCTTCTATGTGAATGAAAATTAGTCCAGGAGTAGTTTCTTACGCTGTTCATACTCATCCATCATGTCTAAAGGGAAGCTGGATCCCTGTGATTGGGTTATACAGCCTCCTCTGTTCTTTCTTCTCGGTGTTTGCCCTAGACCAGCAGCATTTTTACTTTCTGTCTCCCTCAGCGCTGTGAACTTCTGAAGTGCAGGGTTATATCGCTCGTCATTACAAGCCGGCACCCAGCATGCTACCTGGCACCTTGTAGGAGTTTAGTCAATATTTATTCGTATCTGTCACACTGTTTAGTAAGAACATGGATTTATCAACTCCTTCCTGCATGTAGGATTTGCTATAAAAGGAAACTTGGAGGGAAAATGTCTTAAAGAGGGAGGCAGTGGGGGCCACTAAAAGGACATGGAAAGGGATAATGCAGAGGGTGAGGTGACCATTCTGCTTTCGGGTTTTGTCTCCAATCTGATCATGTAAGATGGTCAGTGCCATTTTACTCTGAGCAGAGGAAGAAGTGTGCTAGGAGCTAACGCATAGTCTCAGCTCAAAACTCACCGTTTCTCGGTAACTCACCTGAATCACTTCCAGGTGGTGTTTCCCTGAAATACTACAGCCCTGCCCACCTTCAGGAGGGAAGGTAAGGCAGCATATTTCCATTTCACAAACCAAGGCAATTGCTGCCCTGGGCTTGAGCTTACTCGCCTGGTCTGGTGTGTGACGGTGGTTTAAGGAAAGTAGACCCCAACACTCCTTCTCCTGAGCAATCGTTTGTTAAGACTTTCTTGTTTCCTCTGCATTTCCAGCAAACTTTGACTAATCATGACATTTTACATAAGCTTTTAATCAATCAGCCCTAAGGGTAGGCTTTACTTAATGTAAATCTAATCTATTTGAGTTTATCTTTTTCTTAGTTCTTTACCTCTGAGAAGACTTCCAAGGAACGGGAGCTTGAGGGCAATGCAGGGGAGCAATGCATTTGAAGATTAAAGTTAACACCATTTTGTCTTCACAAATCCTTACATATGAGTTATTAGGTAATAGGGGTGTTCTTTCAACTTCTTTTTTTATTAATTCCTACATCCTCAGTGCCAGGGACATAACAGGCATTCAAATAATGCTAGTGAATCAATGTATACTTTTATATTGGGTTGGCCAAAAGGTTCATTTAGTTTTTTTTGTTCAATGGCTCTAGTAGTGCTTAATTGTCTTTACCTTCATTCGAAACCATTCTGTTAGAGTGTACTGTGACAGCTGTCATATCCGTGTGCATTAAAAATGCCTTACCAAAATTGGTGAATTTTTGTGCAGCCATTTTAATATTGAAGATGGAAGAAAATACGTGACATTTTCACTGTCTTATGCTTTATTATTTCAAGAAAGGTAAAAGCACAGTTGAAAAGCAAAAAATGATTTGTGCAGTGTATAGAGAAGGTACTGTGATGATCAAACATGTCAAATGTGTTCTGTGAAGTTTCTTGGTACTATTGACATTTTGGCCAAATAATTCTTTGCTGTGGGGCTGTCTTATGCATTCGAAAGTATTTAACAACACCCCTGGCATTTACCCAGTAGAAGCCAATAGCAGGAGATAGCTGACATACTTAAAATATTCCAAATCAATAAAGTTACTGATGAAAATGAAATATGTGTCTTCTTAAAAAGACTTTATTATTTATTTTTAGACAGAAGGGGAGGGAGGGAGAAAGAGAGGGAGAGAAACATCAATGTGTGGTTGCCACTCATGCAGCCACTACTGGGGACCTGGCCCACAACCCAGGCATGTGTCCTCACTGGGAATTGAACCAGCGACCCTTTGGTTTGCAGGCCAGCGCTCAATCCGCTAAGCCACACCAGCCAGGGTAAAATATGCGTCTTTTATTTTACAGAAAAAAAAATACAAACTTTTTGGCCAACCCGCATCAGATATGTCCTGGAAAGGTATATAAATCAAATTTTATAAGTGAAATACTATTAAATAAAGGATCCATATTACAATTTCAGCTTTGTTTTCTCTTCATCCCTGATTTCTTACTGTGGCAGCGATAGTTCGTGTTTCCCAAATACTCCTGTACGCCACTGTACTTCTCAGCTTTCCTTGCTTGAATGTGAAACCATTTGACTATTTCTATCCTGTGGGACGCAAGCACAAGGGATGGGTGTCACTTCTTGTTTGAGACAATTTTGAGCCGGTGTGAATTCTTTTTTCTTACTTAATTTTTTAAAATAACAGTTGACATACACTATTATATTAGTTTCAGGTGCACGGCATAGTGATTAGACATTTATATAACTTCCAAAGTGATCATTCTGGTAAGTCTAATACCCCTCTGATACCCTACATAGTTATTAAGATATTATTGACTATATTCCCTCTGCTGTACTTTACATCCCTCTAACTGTTTTGTAACTGGCCAAGGTGTGAATTCTGCGTGTTCTCTCCTCTGATCTGGAGGAGGAGTGGGGCGGCAGCAGAGCAGACTCTGAGAGGGCTGAGCGGTGCGATGGAAGCAGCTTGGCGCCCTGAGTCACTGATGGAGGAGAAATGACAAGAACTGCCTCGTATGCCGCAAATAGGGACACAAATGAGAAATAAAGCATTGTTTTGTTAACCATGCAGAGTTCAGGATTTATTTTTTATTATAGTAAAGCCTAGTCTAGCCTGACAATAAATACTTCCCTTTGTTAGTTTCTGCTTATGAACGCATCTGAAGGAGAATATGACCAACACCTGTGTTTCTCAAACTTGAGAATGTATAGAACACTTCTCAAAGGAAAAAATAGTCTCTCGGACCACTTTATTTAATAATCGTTTTAGGTAAGTATGTACATGAAATTAAGGAACAATTCTGCTCACTTATAGCTTTTATGTAACACCGAACATTTTTTTAACAATCATATATAAAGGCTAAATACAATTTATGATTGATAATATATTTTGTTGACATAAAAGTGTGTACATTATGTTTACTAGTTGAAAATACAATCTCAAGTTTAATACTACCTCTTGTTTCTGTATTTTGATTGTGGTGACTCTTGCAGAGAAAGCCTGGTTGCATAAGAATGCTGTAGAAAATTACTTACAAAACTTGAGGCTCTTGATCGCTAGTTCAGGATAATTGGACCTTTCTCTTAGCCCAGACTCTGCATGAAGCGGCACTCAAATGCCCGTTTTAATGAGTTGTCTCCTACTCGCTTCCCTAACTGCCTCATTCATTGGAGGGAAGGCTTAGTACTGCATTGTTAGTTAAACCTGCATTAAGTGGCTATCTAATCCAATTATTGCTTGAATTAGGGCAGAGAAAGTATTTGTTGTGCATTTGTTACTATGTTTATTGCTAATCAGCATTTCTAAGTAGTTCATAGGAAGTCAGGATCCACCCAGTGAATCTGCACGCGGTCGGTTTGTCCTGAGTGCCAGAGCAAAGTTTTTCTGAGTTGGCATGCTCTACAACTACCATCTTCTTAGTCAGAGAAAAAAAAACTTCAAAATTCTTATGGATAATTATTTTGGACCCTTGAGAGTGTTTCTAGAGAACCAAGGGTTTACGGACTTCTGGTTGGTACATACTTGAGTTTGGGCTTTTGGAATCAGACAAGCCTGTATTCTAATCTTGAGTAAGTCATATGACCTTGGGCAAATTACTTATTCTGCTTGAGTCCCTATTTATTTGTTGTAATGTGAACATAATAATGCTTACCATGCAATATTGTGATGATTAAATGAGATATACATGTTCAGCACATGGCATATGGTGTCATTCAATAAATGGAAGCTGTAATTACTACTCCCCTAGCTAATTAGTTTGGTTAATTTTCTCCTGAGTATATGGGTCAATCTGCTCTCCTTCATTTTGTTTTTACACTCTCACATCCTAAAGTGTTTCTGAGGCTCGGAGGAAAAAAATATCCATCTGTAGATTATTAACCTTAAAAATGATCTCCTGGGCCAGCTGCTTTAGTCTTTGGTAGACTGGTTGAACTGGAAATTACATGAAATTATAAAACTGAAAAATGAGACAGCCTGTTTAGGAAAATGAACGATTTAACATTTAAAAGTATTATTTAGAAAATGTTTTAGGTATCCATTTTTTCTTACTGAAGTACACAAATTTGTGTACTGTGTTTTTTCTTTTCATTTTTCGAGGGTGGGGGATGGCATTTAGCTGTCACCATGGCCATGTATGCTTGACATCGTCCCACCTTGTCATTAGCATGTCTTCCTCCCAAGGAGTGCTAGAGAACATCCTGGTGTATAGACTCTGGACTTCGGGGTCTTACCCTTCACCAATGCATGGTACTACTTTCATGGGGGCTGTAATTTAAAGTTCTTAACACACTTGAATCTGGCAATGGGGAGGAGAAAGGAAGAAATGAGAAGCTCAGTGCATCTTGTGGTCAGTTCCTAGTTTAGACTCCCAGCAAGGTTATGCTCTCTGGGGTGACTATTCTACCTGAGGGTATCAGTTTATTACCCGAATTTCTCCATTTTAACTCATGGAATTTTGGCTAGTTGAACAAACAGAGATTCCTGACAGCTAGCCAGTTTCATCTTCTAAAAAAATGCTGCAACTTTTGAAAATGTTGGAGGTTAATAAACATCCCTGCCTCACTGTGAATGAATTCTTTTAGACCCCTTTCCTCTGAACACCGAGTTTGGCTTTCTTGTCTCTAAAGAATTTGTTATTTTGATTTATGGGAAGACAGCAAAAAACTCTGGGTTGCGGAGTACTGTGAGGGTTCAACAGACCTGGGCAGATTCCTGCATGGGGGGCTGAGGGGGGCTGGAGGCCAGAGACCCCAGAAAAGAGAGACACTAATAAGGATATAAAGGGAAGAGAAGTAGAAGATGTCAGGGTACAAACTCTTAACATTTGCCTAAGTAATCCCTAGTCCGTAATACCAAGAAAGAGAGAATGAGAAAAGTTAGGAAAGAGAAAATTCTTTTAGCTTATCTTCTTCTGAGACTTCTTCCATCCTGTTGTAATCCTCCGTGAGTGTGAACTTGAGCAAATCAATATCCGATTTGGCATTCTCTCATCTGCAAGATGGGTTGAAAATTTCTGCTATGCATTTTGCGGGAAGGCTATACAGATGAAATGTACCACTGCTTTGAAAGGACAAAATGCTCTACAAATGCGAGGAGTTAGTTATCATCACTAACTCTAATGGTAGACAATAGAGTACATAAGAAAACTGACTCTTTCTTCCTTGCCACTTGCAAGGAATTCCGGGAGATGCATATGTAATTGGCATGACTAAGGGAGAAACTGCTTCCTTCCTGTGCAATCCAGTCTCCACCTGAGAAAAACATTTTATGCACATCCAATTTTATGGTTTTCCTTCAAGAAGTGAAGAAATAGAGTTCCTTTCTACCATTTTTTTCCTTTGATTTTTTTTCTTTGAAAAAGAGGTAAAGCCTGAGTCCTTTTCAAGTTTCTCTTAGCTTCTGCTGAGCACCTGGGTGTAGTTCCTGAGCAAATCAATAATAGTGATGTGTTAAGACTTGAAAGCCTCTTAGGCTGAGCTAAGGATTACCTGGGGCACCGCCGGGTGTCTCATCTGCAGGTGTTGAAGGATATAAGATTGCCTATGGCTTTCGACTAGAGTTCAGGCCTTGAAGGGGTCTGAGTTCTAGTCCTGCCTTTATTACAGCTTTTGTGTGATCTTAGGAGGGCATCTTAATCCCTTACCTGTTTCAATTTTTTTTATCAGCAAAATGAGGATATGGGTGCCTTCACCAGACAGTCGTGGGGATTAATTGAGATGACTCAATGGTGTTAAAAGGTAAAAGGATGCAACCAAGTGACTCAGACAGTAAGCACTCAGTGGTGTGAGCTGTTTTGAGAGTCTAAGGATCCTTAACTTCTCGTTGGGAGAAGGTGTGGCCGAGAAACCTGACGCTAAAGAGGTAGGCCCTTATGCAAAACAAAAATCGACCTGAAACCAAGATAAAGAATTATTGATAGTAAACACTTAAAGGCAATGGGAAAACGGGGTTTGAGCAAACAAGCTGATTTTGGTGCTAACTCCAGAACTTGCCCACTACAAAATTGGTGGCAGGCCTACACTGAGATGCCAAGTGCTTGTGTTGGCAGCTGCCTACCTGCTTGGCTTCCTGGGAGAATTTGGGATGGGTTTTCTATGTGAAATAGGAGGGGCAAAGCAAAATCCTATTAAATCCAGATATTCCCCATTTTATGGGTAAAGACAAAAGAATGGATGGAGTGTCAACACGGAAGGATCCCAAGGAGCAGACTGAAACTGCAAAGGATTTAGGACTTTCAAATAACCTTCATGCCCAGTGACACTTAAAGTGTTTTTTAACGCAGCCCCATGCTGCCGCTGCAGAAAGATTCCACTTTTAAATGTTGCCTCTTAAAAATTATTTGTCAAAATTCAAAGAACTAAATCAAATGTTTTTCTGAACTTGACATTCACTTGGCTAGTTTCCACAAGTCTATACAGTACAATAAAGTCACTTATAACCTACTGCACTACGTAAACTCAGAAGAACACATTTTATCCACTTATCCCAGAGCCTATTATTTGATTTTAGTGTGAAAGGAAGAAGTTTATTCATTTCTGGGGCGTGGCTAGATTAAGGTTATAATTGAACCTCTCAAGTGTGGTCACCACTCTTAATGGAGAGAAAGGATTCCAGCTGTTTTTGTCTTTCCCCGATGATTCCTTACTGGTAATGGGCTGGCAGGGGAAGGGAAGCCTAGGGATCCATTTTAGGGTGTGGCTTCTCTCAGGCCCCGCCTTACTCATTCTCTTCCAGGTAAGGTGAATTATTATGGCTCCAGAACGTACTTAGATTGTAGAGATGAGTTCCTTCTGTTTCGGGATTATTCCACAGCCTAGTGTCTTACCAAGACTTGGATAGCCTTTCTGTTTCTAATCAAGCCTTAGACAACCTCAGGAAAGCTTGCCTGGCTTTCCTTAAATTACAGTAGAGGAGAGCTCTTCCCCTCCTGCTCACATTGCCCCCCAAAGAAACTTCTCTGTCCCCGTAAGCAGGGAATATGGGACACTTCGGATTTCTTCTACTCCACTCTCTCCATTCGAAAGGTTGGAGTAGATCATTGGGTAGCTGGGAGGCTGACCTCCACGGGGTCATTAAATGTCATTGCTCAGTGTAGCAGGGTGCCGCTGCCTGTGGGCAGGGCCGGTGGGCAGTCATACTTCTGTCTGCATGTGGTCCTCAGACTAAACAAGTTCTCCACTCTCTTTCTCCCTGCCCTGGCTGGCATCTCTGCCTGCTATTGGGCCATGTGTTGGGATGGGTCCCCTAGACTCCATTCTCCTCACAGACACATCCGAAGGGTGAGATTTGCAAATGGAGAAGGAAACCTCTACTTCGCACCCCAAGTCCAACCTGTGTCCTTCCACCCAGTTTTATCAGAGAGCCCGGTTTGGGGGGTGATTGAGTATTTGTGTGCAGAGTAATAATAAACAATAATAAATAATAAATAATAAAACCAATGCCTTGGCACCCCTTTCGCTCATGATCCTTGGGTAGATTGACTGAACTGGTCAGAACCCAGGAGGGAAGAATGAGATTAGGCACCACCCCAACCCCTCTAAAGAGATCCGACTGGAGGCAGGGTCAGCTCCAGCTCCTCAACGGCACCAACCTCCAGCCAGGCAGGAAGCTTTGTTTTTTTTTTTTTTTTTTTTAAGATTTTATTTATTTATTTTTAGAGAGAGGGAGAGAAACAGCAATGTATGGTTGCTCCTCACATGGCCCTCACTGGGGACCTGGCCCTCAACCGAGGCATGTGCCCTGACTGGGAATTGAACCAGGACCCTTTGGTTCCCAGCCCACGTTCAATCCACTGAGCTACACCAGCCAGGGCGGAAGCTTTGTTTTTGTTCCAAGAGGATGGACTTGCCAATTCCCATCCCACCTTCCTAAACTTAAGTAGAATCTATGGCTTAGATTCTGGGATATAGAGTTGATTGGAAAGGAGAGGGGGGGGGAAATAACTGGTTTTGGAAGAAATGATTTTCACAGAAGCCTGTTGGAGAAAAGGGAAGATACTTGCACTCATTCTGGGAGTTGCCATGACTACCGTGGGCTGACCCTCTGGTTGCCCAAGAATTTAAATTCCAGGTAGGAAAGAAGGAGGGAAAAGATGATGGCCCTGTTGAAGGAGAGCGATATGAGTTTCTCAGTATATTTTTCTTAGGGCCCCAACTTGAGGTACTCTATGCACTACAGGGAAATGACAGGGAGAGTCCCAAGGGCAGCAAAGTCACATTGGTGACAGCTGCCTGGGTCCATTGGGACCACTTGAGGGCCACTCTTCATGGGCCCGATGTAGAAGAAAATGGTAGTGTGAGAGACTCACCAGCGAACTCAGCCTTCTCCAGGGAAGACGACTGAGCACAGAAACCATGGGGATAGGAGCAGCTGGTGGGGCTGAGCTCTGGATACAGAGCTCACTGTCGCCTCACATGATGCCTTTCTGTTTAGATGAATGTGGGTCAAGATTGATCCTGTGACTGCTGCCTTCATTGAGCAGAAACTGGTGGGAAGTGCAGTAGAGCTGGAAATCGTGTGGTCCAGTAAGAGTCAAAGCAAAGCTTCTTCTGAGCACACCTCTGAATACTAAGGAAGAGGGTGGCTCAGGGGACAGGCATATGTATTTAAATTCTGTAAGGTTATAAGATCTGAAGTAAATGTCCTGGGAGAACAGTGTGAAATGGCTGTTGAGTCCAAACCAGGGCTATTTTTTATTAAATATTAATGCCACACATTTCTGCAGGGTTCAGAGAACAGATGTTAGGCCTGACATTGTGGCGATTTAATTGACTAAGATTATTTCCTGTCATTTTTATCAATGTCTGGCTTTCCAATGTCTGTTAAATCTGAAAGTATAAAACACAGGAAGGGATAATTAATACTCAGTTTCCATCCATGGTTACCTGCTGAGATTGCCCCCTGGAGAAGTTGTAGCTTTCTCCTGAGTATTTTTCTTGGAGGCCGAGACAGGCCGAGCTGACCTAGTCTCCCTGAAAATTATTCCACTGGGCTGCTCGCTGGAGAACGGCCCACTGCGTGAGCACAATTCTTTCTTTCCTGTTGGTTTTAAGAAAAGAAGCAAATTCTAAATAAGCTTTGCTTTAGTGGCAAACACTTTTGGGGATGCTGACTTTTCCCTCTTTCTGAATCGCAGCCTCATCGACTTAAAACCCAGCCGCAGCCACAACAGAAAGCTCTTCGACAGCCAGATCTTTGTGGAGGGACTGTTCCAAGGAGAGTCCTAGGAAATGGGTGAAACTGACTTTGAGCAAATTCACAGTGACATAAAATGTGGCTTATGGTGATTTAGCATCAGGAAGTATTTGCCAAGTAGAAAGCTCAGGAAAGAACAATTCTGAAATGATCCTCAGTCAGGTGCAGCGTATAATAGGCCTATTCATAGAAAAAAAAAATCCCACGTCCCTTCCTCACAAAAATTACATTATTTACGTGGAAAACATGTCGTCACACATTTGCCCTGCAAGACTATGTCGCTTTACATTTATTAAATGATTCTGGCCCGCTGTGCTGAAGTCTCCGATACCGCCCCACGGGGGCAGCTCGTGGTAAGAGAGGCAGAGAGGAGAAGATGTGTTGTTCTCAGCCCTGAACATTAAATCATTGCAGTAATGATTTTAGAGGAAATGAGGCAAAATTGGGCTAAATGAAAACCTGCTGGCGTGGCTTGGGAATTACCTCTACTGGCTTGGGAAAGGGACTGAACACATACCAGCCATGCTTGGGGGGGGTGTTGAGTTTTTGCCCTCTGCCCAGGGGATTAGCTGTCTGTCCCCCAAGGGTAGGCTGGGCCCACCTGCCCACTTTCAAAACTCACTTGTCTTCTCACCATCCAAGCAAGTTTGAACATGTCACAGGTGGAAGGAGTCAAGTAGCAAGCTGTAGAAGTGTGTCACTTTTTGAAGGTAATTCTTAGGATGCAGAGAGAGAAATGACGCTGGCGTGGCATGGAAGGAGTCAAGTAGCAAGCTGTAGAAGTGTGTCACTTTTTGAAGGTAATTCTTAGGATGCAGAGAGAGAAATGACGCTGGCGTGGCAGCGTAATGTGACATGAGAGGAGAGGATGTGGGGGTCCTCGGTCGAGACACAGTGCAGGATATGTTTTAAAGAAGCCGGGTCAGACCGTCGACACAATATAACTTAAGGGACCTGATCGATGCTTCTGCCAACATGCCGCTGTGCCTGAAAGTTACACCTGTAGGCCCAGGCTTTGGAGGTGAGGTCTGACCTCTGAAGGACTCTTGGTAAAATATGAGTGTGCTTTCTTGGATGTGCTATCAATGAGTTGATGAACACACAGAGTGGATTAGTTGGCAACTGTCACTGTGGGATGCCAAGAACAGGCGCCTGCTGTGATAGGATGTCAAACTGATAAGCTTTGATGGGCCTGGGGAGGATGGGAAAGGCCTAGGCATAGATTTTCTCTCTATGGAGTGCCAAAGGATCAAGTCCAGGTTGAAAGTACAGCACGGTGGGACTGGCCACCTAGGATCCCCATGAAGAAAGCTACAGAACAGAGAATGAGAACGGTCTGAGACATACCTCGCTCTCTTCCTCAGGGCCTGCCCTGAGTGGGGTTGTGTTGTTTCCATCCAGGTCAGTACCACCACACACAGTCTTTGCTTACGGGGCCCAACCATCCAGCTTTCATACCCCTGTCCTGTAGTTAACAGGAAAGGGGTCCTAAACCCAGACCCCGAAGTTGTTCTAAGGGGTGTTTATGTCATAGAAGGACTCAGCCTCTCCCCAGATTCCCACCCGACACTGATCATCTTGCCTTGCCTTTGCTGCTGAATTGCCAGCACCAGACAGAGGAGACAGAGACACAGAGCCTAGGTGGGAAGCTGAGGGGTGTTTACAGCCCTGAACCAAAATACAGGAGGAGGCAGGTGGGTGAAATTTGCCTATGTTGCCTCCATGAGCACAAATCACAACTTTAAGTTCATTTAGAGGGAAAGTTGGGCATTTCTGAAACAGATCCATTTCCCCCCAGCTTTTTAAATGTGCCTTTTCATGAATTTTGCTTTCAAATCTGCATGAATTATTTTTCTTCTATTAAATATTAATGTGCCTTTCTAAGTAGAAAAAGGGGGCAAATTAGGTCTGGTACACATCTTCCCTGCCACTATTTACTGCTGCTGAGGGATTGCAGCAAATGCCAGCTCCCAACGCATTATTAAATCAGGCCTGCACCGAGCCCAGATGTTACACCGGGGATGTGCAGTGGATACCGGTTAAAGGCAAACAGCGGCGGGCTTGGGTTCTTTCAGGTGGAGGCTCGCCTTCCCACATCCCCGTCCCTCCTTCCTTTGTCCTTCATGTCCACCATGCCCTTTGGCAGATTTGCCATCAGCTGGGCACAGCTCACTCTTCCTGGATCAGTAATTGTGTGACAGGGCTTTATTTTTTTAAGCCCGTTATTGTTTCCCCAATGACTCTTTCTACTTGATTAGTTCAGGATCAATATGTCTTGTAGCCAGAATGTAATGGGGAAGGTGATTTATCAGTGTCAGGGGTAGCTCTGGGCTTTGTTCATGGGGCTCTCCTCTTCATGACAGCTTCCCCCTCCTTGTGCCAACACACACACACACACACACACACACACACACACACACACCTCTCTGCTCTTTTCCTGGTCTGAATTCTACTCTAAGACCAAGATGAATTCTGTCATCTTGATGGTGCCTGACCTGTGATCCTTGAATTGTGACCTCCAGTGAAACTGATGTTTCAGACAATCCCTGTTACATGGTGTAGGTTCTGGTTCTCTGATAGGCTGCAAACCCCCAAGGGAAGGAATTATATCTCTAGAACACGAAGTGGTGGAAAGAGCACAGGGTTTGCCACCAGAATCCCAGAATCCTGACTGTGTGGCCTTAAGTACATTGTTCAACCTCTAGGAGGAGGTTTCTTCATCATCATATCACCTATCACCGTTATCACCACCCTTAGCATCTTCATTATTTCTGCCGCTCAGACCAGTGCTTCTCAGCTTGAACACTCATGAGGATTATCTGGGGTCTGGAGTGGGCCCAAGAGTCTGCATTTCAACAGGCTCCCAGGTAACACTGATGATGCTTGATTGTCTGTCACACTTTGAGAAGCAAGGTCTCTGTGAATCTTAAATGAGATAAAAAATGAGAAAGTGTCATGTAAACTAAAGCATCCTATATTATTGCTAAACCTTGAGGAATCCTTGTCTCTTATTTTTATTCCTACTTCAAATCTATCAGCCAGTCCCATTGGTGCTACCACCATGGAGGTTTCCTGAATCCAGCCATTTATGACCCCTCTATCACTTCCAAACTTGGCTAAGCCATCACATCTTTTGCCTAGAGATTATTGCGGCAGCTTCCCAAATGCTGTTACTCACCTGTTGCTGTCTCTTCTCCTGAGTCCCGGGTGTTCCTTCTCTACCCAGCGGTCAGGTGACCCTTTACAGTGTAAATCAGATCCTAAAACTCTGTTCTCCATGTGGCTTCAGTGGAATGCAAAGGACTAATCCATAGGACCCTACTGTCATTTGCAAAGAACCTTCCTGGCACCCCCCTGTCTCTTGCATTTTTTCCCTGTGCAAGAACAGGGCTGACTCTATAATTACATGCAGCCCACTTCTCAACTTCCTCATCTACACGAGCAATCCCATCACTCTCTACATACTTACCTGGGATTATTACGTTTCTTGTGGCACCCACTTCTACCTAATGTTCTGTTAAGTACAATACTTATATATTTGTCTGTGGTCTGTTTCACTGACACAAAAAAGATTCATGGAGCACAGGGTGGACTGGATTGTTCTGTTCTGTTTTTTCAGCATCTGGAGCACTGATGAGCACATAGTAGGTTTTTAGCTATTTGCTGAATGAGAGAAGGAATGGATTATTCTCACTTAATTAAATTGCCTTATACCCCAAGCCAGACAGAGCCAGTGCTTCTTAAGCATTGGCTTAGGCAACCATTGATTGATTTTTTTGAATGGGCTCTCTCTGGATGTCTGTCAGTGGGGCAGTCACTCATTTTTGCTGCGGGTCAGGCACACTAGTACAGGACTGATCCTCAGGACTTTAAAATGTAAACCTTTGAGCAAGAAGGAAAAGCGAGCTAGGTTCTTAGTTCTAGGAAGCAACGACTGTGGGAGCTGAGGTGCGTAGATCCCTCGGAACTGCTCATCTTTACTTACTTGCTTCTTAGCCAAAATGGTGCTGCACAAACATACACAAAAACTAACCGACCGAACCCAAAAACAACCACCAAACTAAGCCCTAAAAGGAAAAGGACAAATTGAGACTCTGGGTTTCTGATAGAGTAAAATCGTTGTATAAATGGGTGCACACAGCAGAGGCTTTCCCAAGTGGGATAATGCGATCTCTTTTTACTTCAGCTCATCTAGAATAGCACATTAATAAACTGAACCAAATGTAGGGCTACAGCTGGTTTTATTGGTCATTAACATTTACAGAGCCACGTGAAGTCATGTTTTCCAATTTTGAGATTAAAAGATTTAGCCAGCCTAATTATCAGCTTTGGAATGGGGACTGCATTGGAGCATGGACAGCAGAACTGATTTGTCTCTGCCTTTGTATTGCCTTTGCTTCATGGTGCAGGTGAAGTGAAAACAAATGCATTTATTGACCTTCAGCTGGATTTGACCCCAAAGCGGGGTAGGCTCTGGCAGCTGCTCTGGAGTTTGCTCTGTGCTAGTCCTCTCAGTGCATTGTCTACATTTTAAGGCTGTATTTTGGGTTCAGGAGACTTGTATATACCAGCAAGAGGCATCCATCCTTGCCTGACTTTCTACTCAGGTTCCGATTGCTTTTCTATCCTCTGTTCAGTGAGGTCAAGCCATTAATTGTGTCATTAAACATGGTCGATATCTCTACCTGAATGAGACTTTTGGTGAGAACAAAATAACCTATCATAAATTGTGCTTACCAGACCATGTCTCCTGATTTTTGGTTTAAGAAATATGGCAGGTATGAGGCAGAAGAAGGACTGTAAGAGAGAAGGGAGCAGCCAAGAAAAGAGAACCAATCAACATTTTATAAAGACCCTCCCACCTCTGTGCATGGAACACTGAGATCAGTGCTCTGGGGGGGGCGGGGCATGGCAGAAATATGTACAGGACCATCCCTGGGCTTAGTTCTTGGTACAGGGTGTGTGCCGTTTGGCCCCATCCTGAGGACAGTGACCCTCTTGGTGAAAATGTGCACTTAGGGCCCAATAAAGATGTACTGTTGATGTGACATGGATGGAGGAGGTGTAGACCTCCATCATGTCATTCCTCCTTCCTGCCCACACTTACACCACCCACATTGTGCAGCCTGGGAATCCCCATGGAGGTGATTGGCCCAGAGGGAAATGTAACTGACAAGAAATAGTACATCTTGAGGCCAGGAAGATAGATAGTTTCTGGCTGCTACCACTTCATTTGCACTCTGCCGCCTCAACCCATCACAGTATAGGAAATGGAGTAGCCAAAGAACCTATGCATGACCCATGGACATGAACAATGGTATGGGATTGCCTGAGGGAGTGGGCGTGCTGGGTGGAGGGTGGCAAAAGGGATAAAAATTGGGACAACTGTAATAGTATAATCAATAAAATATAATGTTTTTCTAAAAAGGGAGACTTTAGTCTGCCTTGTGATTCCAAATTTTGCTGAATGAGTCTGACTAATCTGGGCTAGAGTTTTCTCTTAATGAGGACCCCAGCAGCAGGGCAGACTAGCAGAAAGGTTTGAGATCTGAGTGACATCTGGTTTTGTTCTCTCTGGGCCTGAGCTTTCTGATGCAAAATGAAGACAGTTGGCCCATTAAATGGCTTTACATTCTACACTTGAATAGATATGCAGGTAAACCACAGGCGGTTCTGAGTGTAAGAACGGCCATGACCTTCTCTATACACAATAGAAAGCTGGCAGCATGGTTGAAGGTACATGGAAACAGGGAGAGGCTAAAGACAGGAAGAACAATGAAGGAAATCTTGCATGGTTCCAGACCATGGTTTTAG
Source organism: Micronycteris hirsuta (assembly GCA_004026765.1). NCBI lineage: Eukaryota > Metazoa > Chordata > Mammalia > Chiroptera > Phyllostomidae > Micronycteris > Micronycteris hirsuta. Next base: position 50,118 of record PVJI01001625.1, on the reverse strand, counting down.
TTACTACTGCTTCTGATTTTTCTACCAGAGTCTGTGGACTCTAGACCAATGTTCCCCTGACCACAGATTCTTACTTTATAATTCCTGTTGGTTATGGGTTGAATTTTGCACACCCTCCACCCCCCAGCCCGAGATATGTTGTAATTTTAAACCCAGTGACCTTGTTTGGAGGTAGGGTCTTCGCTGACATAATCAAATTAAAATAAGGTCAGTAGGGTGAGCCCTAATCCAATGTTACTGACATCCTTATAAAAGGGGAAAATTTGGGCACAGGAACAGACATACATATAGGAAGAACACTATGTGAAGATGAAGGCAGAGATCAGGGTTATATTTCTGCAAGCCAGGAGATGCCACAGATTGTCTGCAAATGACCGGAAGCTGAGAGAGGCCTGGAACAGATTCTCTCTCAGTCCTCAGGAGGAACAACTTTGCTGTTACCTGGGCTTTAGACTTCCCCCTGATCTTTAGCCCTCTGAACAGTGAGACAACACATTTCTGTTGTTTAAGTCGCTCAGGTTATGGCGGTTTATTACAGTTTGGCTTGGCTTACTATAACCACTATCAATCATTAATTTTTTGATCCCAACTTGATTTCTTTTCAATCTTCGCAAAGATCCTTGTATTATAAAACCTAGGCTTTGCTTCCTACCCAGCTCTCCCTCCATTGTGCATGGAACTCTCCTCTTACCCTCTGTTCTGTGTGAGGCTGGGAGGCAGAGGTGGTCCTACAAGTGGGCAGCTTTACCCCTTCTGTGGCTTCCTTTTATGCCCACCGTTTGCTGCCACCCATGGTCTCTTGGGGTCTAAACCCCCCACTGTGTTTTTAACTTCTCCCTGATGCTGACGCTGACTCAGAAGGAAAGGCTAGTGCATTGAAGCTCCTGTGGTTATTTTTCGGATTTGTTTGCATATAATTCCAGCATTTTTGGTCCTGTTCCAAAACCATCTCGAATGAATTTGCTCCATGTATGACTCTGAAGTTGGGGATCAAGTTATGACTCAGTGAAACATAATTAAAATAATGTGACAACTCTGAACAATATCAAATTCTCAAAAGTCTAAAGTACACACAAAATATAAGAGCCCAAAGGGACTATATGATCTATTCAAAAAGGTAGTTTCCATATGGCCAAATTCCCTTGTGATATTCCAATATGCACTTTCTCATTAAACTTCTTATTGAATATGGGCACTGGAATTTAATTGTGGGTATAAACTATATTGCTTTGGTCATTTCTGACCAATCTTGTTTTGCTAAATGAAGTCAAAAGAGGCACACTTTGTCATCAGTCAGCAAACACGCATCGACCCTGTGCTGGCTTCCACAAGCTCTCCCCCGACGTGTAAACCTGGTCTCCGGCCTGAGTGAGCCTTCTTATGTAGTTGGGGAACTAAGGCATCTGGATGCCGAGCACTCATAGAACAATTAAATCCTAAGTGGTGCTGAACTGGCTTTGGTGCGGTAGGAGTCAGACTAAATGGAGTGGTTGGGAAAGCTCTCCTGGATAACATGATACTTTAGTTTGTTACTGAAAAGGTCAAGATATCCCCTTCATCTTCACTCACATTTTTCCTTCTATCTGTCTCTATTACTGGTTGTTTCAATACAAATCAGACTCCGAACAAGAAACACAACTTGGCCCAATGCAGGAGCTTGCAGGAGAGTCTGTCACCTTTGATGATGTGATAAAAACCTAATTCTTCTGAAATTTAGATTGATAACACTTAGAAACCATAAAAGTAACACTTTTATATTAATCCTGGCTCTCTCTTCACTTTCCATTTCCTACATTTTACTTACCTAAAAATCCACAATTTCTAAAATATCCATGAAATTTAAAGGAGGCCACTGGGGATCCCTTTTCTATTTTCCCGGTGGAGGGGATGGGAGACGTGTTCCCAGCTAGAAATTTGCCCAGATGTGTTTCCAAAAAAGCACAATTAGCCCTGGGTCTCCGTTGCTCCCTCCCCATTAACCACGAAGCAGCACGGATGAAGTGTGGGCTAACATGCAGGGTAATAAAGCCTTTCTGTCCTTCTCCTCCTCACGTGGGAAGGGCCTTTGTTTTGTTTTCTTTACAAAAGTTCAGATTTAATTTGAAGTTTGGAAAATAGAGGAAGGAAAAACAACTTTCCAAGGCAGGAGACAACAGTTTTCTTAAATAGGAACCACATTTTCCCTCTAAATTATGGTACCTGAGGCCCCGTGCAAGGGCCGAGAGGTGAGAGAGGTGGGCTTTGGGAGGGTCTGCGGCGCTGTGGTTGCTATTTTGTTTGGCCCAACTGGGCTCACGTCTCTTGGGTTTCTCGGGACTCATGGAATATATCTGATTATTGTGAAACATGAGAAACCCCTTAGAAAAGTGACCATGGAAATAAATAGCAATAAATATTTATGTGTCTAGACCAGAGGTCAGAATGCATTTTAGTTCTGCAAGCCGTAAGTGGGGTTAAATAAGGTCTATGGGGAATGTAGGTTCTAATGATGGAGCTAAAGTATAGGTCAAGGGGGAAGGAATGAAGTAAATGGGCTGAAGGGAAGGGAAGAGGTAGGCACTTAAGAAGGAAAAGGAGATATAAGGAAAAAGTGTCAATAAGTGATTAAACCAGCAGTTGTGACCAGCAATACCTTCTGGCTCTACTTTAAGTCATTATCCTTGGTGTAAAGCAGGATTCCCATAATTGTCCATATTATTTTAGCAGGTGCTTGGGTTTTTTTTTTTTTTTTTTTTTTGCATTTCTATACTTGTGGAATAAAGAGTGTGTGATATAAGTTACTGGGTGGAGGGGCTCTCCTTCCCGGTGGGATCTCTCTTATGTCATGGGGTCAGGGGTGGTGCAATGGGAACTGGCATAGAGACTAACCAAATAAACCTTCAAGATTGCCCGTTCTCTGCCCCATTTCCTTTGCTGCTTTGTCCTGTTACAAGGTCACCTTTTTTGGGTACTGTTGGCCATCCTGACACTAGAGGGGAAAATGATTTCTGTGTAAACCTTGTTTGGAAATATTTGGAATATGTTGGACAATTAATCAAAGTAATTTTTTTCCAAAGATAAGACACAAAAATTTGGAGTGAAATGTTTGAATAGTATTGAAAAAAAGAATGTCCTTCAATACAGATTTTAATCCTTACATAGCACAAGCATTTCCCTCTACAGCAAAGATTGGGAGATAGGTTTTTTTGTTGTTGTTGTTATTTGTTTTTTGTTCTTGTTCTTGTGTGTTTGTTTCAGGTTTTTATTTTTGTAACTCCAGGACCACTTCCTTCAATCATCTATCCATCCATCCATCCATCCATTCACCCACCGACAAATGTTTGTGGAGAGTCTTCTTTGTGCTGGTAATAGCGCTAAGCACTGTGGATAGAGAGATAAATGAGAAATGATCCCTGCCCTTGGGGAGCTCACTGTCCAGTTGGGGGGAAGAGAGAGACAGAGGTAACCATTAATTACAGCGGTGTGATGAATGCTGTAATAAAGTTCAGAGCAGGGTGCTCAGCTGCCCGCAGAGCTGTAGGGTGGCAATCATCTATTTTACCTCAGCCTTCTAAAGGTCTTTGATTCCTCCAAGAGTAAACCATAAGCCCCAAATCTCAGAGTGTTGGACTAGATATAGCTTTAAAATAAGTCTTGCAGGTTGCAGCTACTACTGATTCAAAGGCAGTGAAGAGAGAGATGGTCTTGAAATTTATTCCCAGGGTTCATGGATTTCTGAATTCATGTTCTCTCAGCTCTTTTTCCTTCCTAGGGCATAAGTGTGTTCTGTAATATGGTGATGCTCCATTCCTGCTCCAGCCTGTCTCCAACCTGCTGTTTAACTTGATTCTTTGAGAAACCTGTCCTTATCCCAAGAGTTTCACTGAAGACTGAAATTGGGGAGGGATTCATTGAGTCCCATATCCCTTACTCTACCCAACACCAGTCAAACAACAGCTGCTGAGGGCTTAGACCACACTGAGCAGATGCTCTGCAATTTTTCTAGCTCCTTTTTTGGTCATTATTAATCTGGAGAGTATGAGCTCTCCAAAGCCAGGCTGTAGTGAAGAGAAGGGACAATGACAATGGGAATGCAAAACAAATGGAGTCAAATACTCCACAAATACTCCATTGGTTTTTATTTATTTATTTTTATTTGTTTTGTTTTGTTTTGCTACCAGGGACAAGAATGCACAAGGGAAATATGAATTTGGGAAAAACTTTGTTGTTACTAAGGTTTGAATTTTTCTAATATCAGAGATTGTGTGTCCATGAAAAAGATGTTCTTATGGATCCTTGAAATGTTTGGTGTTTGCCATTTAGATCACCATCCAAAGAAGAGGGAACATTCTAGATTCGCACATCACCTTGAATGCACGGTTTTAGAAAGCAACAGAAAACCTCGGTGTAGAGAGAACATTTATCTCTAGCAGTTTATTGCTCTCTTAAAATGGAAATTTTAGTTTGTTTGGTTTGTTGAAAGTTGAGCTTCTTGGCAGACATTTCGGCAAATTATGTGGTTGAAGCAGATTACTGAGCCTTTTGGTGACCCTGAAAATGTGATTTTTAATAGTTAAGCAGGATAAAATGATCAGGACCAGCTAAAAGAGAGGAAGCTGGAACTGATATTTTTGAAGTCATAGAACTTGAATTTTTAAAAAGCATGGTGATTTCTTTATAAACTCTCATATTTGGGGTACAAAGCGCCTGGCTTTTGGGAAAACAGGGTTGGGGTTTTCAAGTTTTGGCACTGGATATATGTGGATATATGTAGGAATGTAAATCATACCCAGTCACCCAGATGACAGGTTGACAAGACTCAGTGACACCAATCTTGTCCCTCCCTATAGCGTGTAAATCCTGGACCAGAGCCCACACAGCAGCTTGCACCAGCCCGTTGGGGCCTGATTTGGGACAGGGGTCTAGGATTTGGCAAGTTACACAGCCAATAGTACCTGCATAAAGCTTTGAGACCATCTGAAGGAAGGCATCACAGCAGTCTAAAACCTGTTACCCCACACCTGGTTGGCCCCTTTCCCAAGGTGAGGACAACCTCACTGGGAGCACTGGTCACTGCTGACTCTGCCAACCGCCTTTCCCTGCCTTCCCTACCCTCAGCCCCAGCCCGTGATTGGTCTTGCCTTGCCTGAGCCTTACACCTTGTGCGAATATCTCCTGAAATATTTATTTTGATTCATTAAATCTTAGAGCCATATTAATTACTGAAGGAAATCTATGAGTATCTACCCAATTGAAACCAGAGAAAGTTGGTGCGGGGGGAGACCTCAGAGGGCCTAATTCTTGTAGTTCACATGTTAATGAAAGCATATTTCCCTCTAACGACACGTGCCAATGTGCCGTTGCAGCAACTTGAGGAATACGTATTGGCTCCATGTAAAAATGTTCATCTCCTACCTGATCCACGTCATCCTGAACCTTCATCAGAGGTGACTTTCTGCATACGCCACACCCATGGTTCCGTGCCTTTGCTGGCACTGTGTCTTCTGCTCAGAGTGCCTTTCTTCCACTTCTCCACCCAGCAGGGGTCACAGTGAGCCCATCTGTGTATCACAAGTGTCTATCAGAATGTTTGGTGTATTTCAGGTGTTCAAGGGAGAGACCAATTTGGTGAATATATTTGATGGAATGGAAGTGTTTGTGATATTTATCATGGGACATCATGGACCACGAACACATTAAATAATACTCAGTAAAAATCAAATAACTCCTTTTTAGACTTTGAAGGAGAAGTGGCATTTGGGAAAGCAGGAGGGAAGGAACTGCTGGCTGGGAAATGATAGAAAAAGGCAGGGAGGTAGAGATGAGCATGGGTTTAGGGTGAGGGGGGTTGTAACTCATTAGGAGAAACAATAGGAAATAATGTTTGAAGGGCCCATATTACTAAGTCCCTTGAGAAGTTTGAAAGGAATGAAATAGGTAATTGGTTGCCATTGAAGGTTCCTAAGCAAGAAATACCAGACATGAGTGGTGAGTCAGGGGGATGGAGCCTCAGGTAGAGAGGGTAGCTAGTGGTGGCTGTACTGGTGGAGGTATACACAGTGTAAAATGGATCATTGTGAGTCACTGGGAAGGGAGCAGTGGGCATGGGGTGGAGTTCATTCTGGGGAGTTTGCAAGGAAAAAAATGCCAGACTTTGTTGTAGATGACTATAGGAGAGCTAAGATGCTTTTTATTGACTGACTTGGCATTAAAAATATCTAAAAGCTTGGGGGAAATATGTTTTAAATAAATGTATTTCAACCTCAGAGACCCTTTTTTAAATCCTCATCTGAGGACATTTTTACGTTGCTTTTTTAGAGAGAGAGGAGTGGAGAGAAGAAGGGAGAGAGAGAAACATCAATGCGAGACAGAAGCATCGATTGGTTGCCTCCTATACACACCCCAACTGGGGATCACATGCTCCCAGACCAGGGATCGAACCTGCAACCTAGGTATGTGCCCTGACCAGAAATCGAACCCACAGCCTTGCTGTTATGGAATGACCCTCTAACCACTGACCCACACTGGCTGGGGTCAGAGATTCTCTTTTATAGTCATCCACCAGCCCTAATTGTATGGGAATGATGGATGATTCTGGAGCCCTGGCCAGGCTCACCTTGGCAGTTTGGGCACAAACCTTTTCTTTATCTAGTGCAGAAAATGTTAGAAGTTTTCTTGCTGGTTTTAGATAAAAAATGCTGCAGAATTTCCCTACTGAATTATGTATCTGTAGACAGTGTGTGCTTTTTCACACCTTCTCTCACACTGCGTCTTATCAAATATTTTCATCTCTTTGTCAATGGTGACTAGAACACGGTGTCTCATTTTACTCTCATTTGCATTTTATTATGACTGATATTGAACATCATTTATCAATAAATTAACCATTCCTATTTCCCTTTTATATACACCTGTTATTGCCATCTGCCCATTTTTATAATGGACTCCTTTGTCCCTTTTATTCCCTTATAAAAGCTCTTTGTTTAATAACAAAATTAGGCTTTGTTCATCAAAGCTGATTCAAAAGCTTAAATTTTCATCGATTTTAAAGTTTGTGTGGGTTATCCAATTGCCCATTCCGCTAATATTCTAGGGGTTTAAAAACCTTCAGAATCCACCCTTCTTAGTCTTAAACCATTTTTATATAAAAATATTAAGCCTAGATTGCTAAATTAGGAAAAGTACCCAAACCCTATCCTGATCTTTTGAAGTCCTTGTGTCATTTTGGTGACTCCGGATCAGGAATCTGCACAGAAATAGAGGGAGGAGGTGTTTGAATGGAGCTTCAGCCTTTCCTGCGGGTTTCTGAGATCTCACCCAGAGTGGGCTGGGGGAGGAATGCTGGATCAGATCTCTGATGGGTGTTGCCGTCTTGATACCAACACTCTGGTCTCTTTAAGGGAATGTGACACCCCAAAGTGACCATTTGTCTATTGTGATATAAATTATGTCCCACCCCCCAGTTTTGTATGTGGAAGCCCTACCTCCCAGTACCTCAGGATTTGACTGTATTTGGCAATAGGGTCTTTAAAGTGGTAATTAAGGTAAAATGAAATCATGTGGTTGGCCCTCATCCAATGTGACTGGTGTCCTTAGAAGAAGAAGAAGACCCAGACAGACACACAGGAAAGACTATTTGAGGACACGAAGTCCATCTGCCAGCCATCTGCCCACCAAGGAGAGGGCCTCAGTATGAAACCAACTCTGTCAACACATGGATCTCAGACTTCTAGCTTTTAGAACTGAGAGAAAATAAATTTCTGTTGTGTAAGCCACATAACCTGTGGCAGTGGGTTATGGCAGTCCTAGCAAACTAATATAATGTCCTACGGATATTACCATAACCTTCATCAACTGGCTTGGAGGTCAAGTTCTAACACAGGAAACCATGGATTAAAAAACATCTATCCTGAGCTGCGAGGAGGCCCACTCGACTCATCTCAGCTCTAGTAACTTATAAGAGAGTGCTCAATTCAAAGGCAAACGTTTTAGGTTTATAATTTCCGCAGTTTGGGGGAATGTGAAAGCCTTAGCATTCACAGTCAGTCAGGCATTTCTGGGCACACGCCTATCTAAATGGGTTTCCTCTGCTGGGCCCCAAGGATTTAGGTCCCATATCTAGAAAGTGCCCTTGGACGAGAGGTGTGAGGGTGATATCTCTGTGTGAAGCAAGTCGCTCTGGTGAGAGAGCACGGGAATGGGAGTCAGAAACCCAGGCCTTAGTTTTAATTCCATCACAAATTTTCTGTGTGGCCTCAGGCAAATACATCTACTTTTCTGGACTTCAGGTCCTTGTGTGGACCTCCTGAGTGGTTTTCAGACTCCGTTTTATGGGACCCTGGAGGGCTCCATGGATGGGTTTTGGTAGTTCCTCACATTTTCATTTCAATTTCCCTTGTGGAAGACATTTTAACTATTTTAAACACTGCAATAAAAATAACACACGTTCAGATGTGTTTTATTTCACACTTTAACATATCTAAGAACATTGTCATATTAAAATGTGCTGGTAGGTTAACCCATTTGAAATGAACACCAGAATAAACTTCTGACATCTGTGTACGCACATTTTGATGAGGGATATTGATATTCTGCTCTAGTCTGGTTATCTCTCTTAAATTCCGACATGACTGCTGCGTGTCTCCACTGATTTGAAATTGCACAAGAGTGTTTGTGACCACAGTACATTTGCACCTGCTCAGTTAAGTGCCAGATCAAGTTTATTCACATTTGTTCTCCTCATGGCTTAAGACTTGTTTGTGCCCCCACAACTGACTCTCTCACATCTTGAAAACATCACACTAGAGCTAGAATGAATGCTTCCTTTCTGACTTTACGATTAGAAATGCAAGAATTTATTAGGTGCTACTAACAATTCAACTTTGAAGCAGATATTTTCTATTACTTTTCTTGCAGGCTTCTGGATAAGTTTAGTTGAGTAGAAACGCAAGCTGTAAGGCAAGTTGTTTTAAAATAAAACAACACAAACACAAACTGGCATTAACACTTGCAAGTACTTAGCCAGATGAATCAGTCTTTTCTAAATATTGTTCAACTAAACCAAAATAAAATAATAACTCTATGCTGAGGATAATAGGATTGTGATTATTCCAAGTTTTTACATTCACCGAATCAGTCTCAGAGTTGTCAGTGATGTACTTTGTATTATATATATGGCATTATTGAATGCATGAAGTAAATATATTCTAGTGAATTTGTGCTTTTATTTGTCTTAAGTGTTAGAATTTCACATAAGATTTTGTTTTTATTAAGGGTAGCCTTGCTGTAATAAAGACCACCAGGTAAGATAATTTCTAAGATTCCTTGCAGCTCTATCACCCTGTAATCTTCCTAGGTGGATGTGAGCCGGATGCAGGGAGGAGTGAGTCAGGCAGTGAAGGCTGGCTGGCTGACAGCCAATCTGTTCAGCTTGGGAGCTTCCTTCCACCTTTTTACAGAGATGATTGAGTGTCTAGGTACACACCTACACCCCATCTGGGGCATTGCATCTTTTTTAGATTTCAAATGCACAAATGAATGGTTCTGGGAAAAACCACATGGTGTATAGGAAGTTATCAAAGAATGCTACAAAGATTTTGTTAAATATTATTTTTCCAAGGCATAGTATAATTATTTTGAAACTTGCTAAAATTCCATTAAAATGTCTTGCATTTTCCTGGTCACCTCCTCTCTGAAACAAATCTCTTCTGGAGGCAGTATCTAGTAGGATGTGTGGGAGGAGTGGGGCTGGGGTGGGCGTGGGTGGGTCTGCTAGGTGTGGGGAGTGGTACAATCTTATAGCTGGAATAGGGGCTGTGTATAGCGGGAAGCAGAGGCCCTGATTTGTTTTAGCAGCTGTCCCTTTCTCACCAGAACTCAGTGTATTCCGAGGCCGTCCATACTGTGGGACACTGTGGCTTGACCATGATTGCTGGCTCTGAGGGTGGAAAGCCCCAACGGGACCTGCAGAGCATGCAGAGAGGGAATGGAGAAGAGCTGCGATTGCACACTGGATGTGCCTGCCTCATTCCAATGACTTTCCCCTTTAAGGTGAGAAGGGTTGAGTTTTGAATGCTAGAGGGTGGTAGTTCCCAGGAGTTGCCCTGGGACTATATTCACTCACTGAGATAACTGATTTTAGGACTAAGTATTTTGGTTGGAGGACTAGTAAGTTGAGGTGGTGCTCTTGTGTCCTGACCTTGGCTATTATACTAGTTAGGATAAATGTTCACTTACATTGATAAAATTGTTTGGGATAAATTTGAGATCCCAGACAAAAATGTTTTAAATAATACAAACTTAATTTTTCTCTCATATAGTAGCCTGAAAGCAGCAGGTCCAGGGCTGGTGTGCAGCTCTGTTCTACAAGGTTGTCCAAGGACCTGAGTCCTTCTGTTTTGTTTGTTTTCATCTTTAGGGTGTTGTCCTTACATGAATGAAATGATACACTATGGCTTCCCTACATCTGTGATTTAGGTAAGTGAGTGGAGGAAAGAGGGAAGGGGGATCTTAATAATTTTTTAAGAACACAGCCTAGAAGTTGAATATGTCACTTCCGCTCACATTCTCTTGTCCAGAACTTGGTTATATGACTATATAACCAACTGAAGCTAAAAATGCAGTCTTTATTCTATGCTATGTGCCAGATAAAAATAGTGGGTTTTATTATTTTGCAAAATAATAAAAGAATAAACATTAGAGTATAAAGAGCTGTTTCTGCTAGGGTGTTGCTGCTTGCTGAAGCTCTGCCAGGATGTCTCCAGTGGAGCAGTGACCGGCGAGGCATAGTGTCCAGAGGAGGAAGGCTGTCAGCCCTTGGTCTGCTGGTTGGCACTTTGACGCTGCCTTTATCAGTGTTTATTTTCCTCAGGGGAAATTCCAATTTCCACTGACTTCTGAAACTCCTTGAGGATATCGTGTTGAAAAGGGTTGATCTAGATTCTCAAAGCATCCCGATGGTCATGTGTAGACCAGAGGACTTCAGACCGTATCCTGAGTGCCGCAGGATCCTCTAGCGTTCTGGGAGCAGGTGGGAGAAATGGAAAACAAAGGCTCTTTAAGCTAAACCCCACGCCCCACTCGACAGTTCAGCCATAGTGTGTCACTGGTATTTATCTGTGTAAGATTTGGGGCTAAAATATAGTTTTGTTTTTTTTTTAACTATAGTTTTTATACTTTTGCTAAGTCATTGAGTTGAAATGGTCATAATTAAGAAAGTAGAGATTCAACAATATATTAGTACAAGACTATAATGAGTAATTGCCCGCATGAGGGGTGATGGCCTTGGCCATGCTTTTGCAATGAAACAATTTAATTTGAAAATAAGAGGCAAATGACAGAGTTGAAAAATTTACACTCTCAATTGGATCATGTAGTTCTGAAGAAGCAATTATACAATTCTTTAAAATTCACAAAATATTGCTGCATCTATTTCCTCCCTTGATCCTCCTTCATTTACAGATAAAGACATAGAAGCACAGGGAGGTAAAGTGACTTGCCCAATGTGGCACAGCTAAGAAGTACTAGAAGCAAGCTCTGGCTCAGGCCTTTGGAATCTTCACTACATACATTCACTTCCTATACTTGCTCACACCCACCCCTAGGGCTTAAAGGCCCATTTCCAGGGCACTGAGACCTGAGCCATTTCATGTAGTGAGCCTGGTTTCTGCTGCAGCAGCAGCAGCAAGCAAATGGTCTCTGTGCTTGAGTCCTGTCTTCTTTCTCCCTCTTTCCTGCCCCTTCCCCCAGCTCCCGTCAGAAGTCCGTCATACATTGGATACTGTCTGAGGTACTAGGGATAAAGTGTTGACAAGGCCTCCAGGCTCTTCATGGAACTTAATAAAGTCTATGGAGAGTTACAAAGAAAGTAAAAATGTAACTAAACATACCCTATATTTTCACATAGTGATATTGAGTATGTGGAAAACTTTATCAGGGTAACAAAATGAGAGTGGCAGGAGGAGCAAAGCGTCTATTTTAGGTGGGTGGTTGGGGAAGGATGAGTGATACAGGAGCAGAGACCTGAATAAAGGGAAGGGGTGAGCCATGCCAATATCCTAAGAAAGAGTACCCCAAGATGATGGAAGGGCAAACAAATAATTCATTCGCTGAGCACAGTCATGGAGTTGCAAGCTGATCAGTGGGGCTGGGATGTAAGCAATACTTTTTTTTAAAATTACTTTGTTTTGCTTTATGTTGCAGGATATAGAGAAGGTAGATAATTTTCAGAAAAAAGTTTTTTGTTTTTTTTTAGATGAATTCTGTGCATAAGTGGAGAGACTGGCCTTGGCTAGAAGGAGGAATGGGTGATCTCTGGGATGAGCGGGAAGGTAGAGTAGAAGGGAACAGCTGTGGAAAGGCTGCTAGATTTGGTGGGGAAATGAATTAATTCCTTCTGGTTGGTTTTATTTTGTTAGTGAAATGTCAGTGAAGTCAGTGAGTTGGGAATAAGGATAGGGAGGGACTAACGGTCCTCCAGAGTGGAGAGAAAGTCAATTTACCTGCAAATATAGAAGGGCTGCTGGCCAGTGTTGCGGGCCCACTTGAAGTCTGTAGTTTTAGCCGTGGGTGAGCCCAGTCAGCATAGCTGTGTAATTTTTCCAGCTAGGCCTGGATTCCAAGGAGATGTAAGCAGAAAGGTGAATTTAAACATGTGCCGGGCATTCTCCATTTGCCTGTTTGGACCCATTCTCCATCCTTCTTAATTCTGCTTGGCAATCTGAGAGGCTGCCATTTATGAAGGACTCAGTGGCCTCCTTGGCCTCTAAATTGGGTTTGGCCAATGGCAGGCCCAGGCAGGGGACTGAAAGACAGGAGGCAGTGAGGTGCTTGTAGTACTGTCCCACTTCTGCACCAGTGGCCTCTGGTGCGCACGGCCACATCCCCCCACGAAGACCCTAGCTCCTGCCAGGCAGCCCTCTCCTGGCTGTGACTCCCTTCAGGTCCCGGAAACCCACCCCTCTTATTCTTTCATGCCTAGGGCTGCTAACTGCTTCCCACTGCTGTTAGCCTGGGGGTGTTCCCTGTCCCTGTTTCCCCTTTACCTGCTTACACTTTTATAAATGGCCCTTTTGTTACACTCTCTTCTTTTGCATCTCTTTGTTTTATCACTTTCTGTAAGTCCTCGACTGGTGCAAACCTGGTCATGGTCATGAAAACCTACCAGAAGGAGAAAGGGACGTGGCATGTGTGAGTGTGTTCAAGGGAGAGATGATGGTAGAAAAAGGACTCTAAGCTGAATAAACAGAGAAATAAGGGCATGAGTAGAATGGATAGGCTAAAAAGTGGTGGAGTATGTTGTTGGGAAGTCCCAATGGGGTCAAGGAATTTTGGAGTTGGGGTACTAGAATGAGTCAGCTGAAAACTGAGGACTATTCGTCACAACAATATCCCAGTCATTGGTTCTCAGTCCTGGCTTTATATCAGCCCTGGAGATTGTAATAAAAAAATCCATCCCAAATAATTCAGATGTGTGGCCAGTGTTGAGAACCATTCGTCTAAGGTATGAGGATGGGAGTGGTTGACTGAGGTGGATGGAAAAAAATCATCCATAGCAGTCAGAGGCCAGGGGCTGGGAAGAATTACCTACGCCCAAGTCACTACTGCAGGGTTTGTGGTGGAGAGAATTCAGTGTGCCAGAGGCTAAAACTGGGAGGTTGGTACAGCTTGGAAGAGCTTGGGTGTTTTAATTACCCTGGGCAAAGTCTCTGGCCCTATCCTCTCCATTTTATTTACTTATTTATTTCCTCACATGAGGACATTTTTTCCATTGCTTTTAGAGAGAGAGAAGAATTGAGAGAGAGAGACAGAAACATCCATGTGATAGAGAAACATCGATAGATTGCCTCCTGTACGTGCCTGAACCTGGGATTGAACCCACAACCTAGGTACGTGCCCCAACCAGGAACTGAACCCATAACCCTTTGGTTATCACATGATGCTCCAATGAAGTGAGCCACCTGGCCAGGGCCCTACCCTCTCCTCTTAACATGGGATCAATGCTGAGGGATGGGGTTGCCTCTAGATATTTCCATCTTTGGTTTTTATTATTTGCTTTAAGGGTTACTTTTCCTTACTGCTGGTATTTGGGGAAACACATAGGGCCTCGGCAATGTCTTAGCTAGATCTGATTTTCTTAAAAGCTGACTCCATTCCTTGATCTTTTCCAGATGTTAACTTTTTCCTTCCACTCATCAAAATTTCCTTTCTCCTGTCCCACTCCCTCAAGTCTCTCTTAGGGTATCGATAAATCCCAGAGGCTCATTCCCACCTCATACCTCTGGCAATCCCATATTCTAGCACATGAGGGGACAGTCGGGTACACAAAAGCATTCAAATCCTCTCCTCTCCAAGTCAGTGCATGTAATACTGCCCAGTCTGTGGACAGAACAGGCCATTTTAGCTGAAAGTACCATCCCCTCTTTTATTTCCTACGTGCGTGCCAGCCGGGGCTATTTAAATCAAATTCTTCTCTATAGATGAGCACAAAACCTGCACATTTCTGGTTTTGCTCTTTCCAAAGATAATTTCTGCAGTTTAATGAGATCTGAGAATGAAGTCAGGCATGAGCAGGAGAAAGGTCACAGTGTGTGCTCAAAGGTATATTAACTACTGTTGGAGCTGACATCGGTCTCCTTCCAAGAGGACAAAATTAAGCAGCAAATAGTAAATATGTTCAATGGCACTTTATTGCAAGTAGGACCATTTACAATGAAATAAGAATATGAGAATGGTTTCAAAGAGAAAATGGAAGTGCTTACAAATAGAACACATCTTACCGGTAAGAGTGGGAATGTGATTCCAGTCAAGGTTAATGGGGAAACGGTTAATGAAGGGTACAGATTCCAAAGCTGCGTGATGCCATATTGTATCTCACAGAGGTAATTAATACTAGAGACTCCGGCTAAATGGACACATTATCCACAGCAGACAACTTGAAATTCTGCACACCATATAGAGAAGCGCCTTTGGATGCTTTATGACTCACCCTAATACTGACAGTGAGACATTAGAGGCCATGTTTTCCATCCCCTTTCCTCACGGAGTCGGTGTGTTTCTGTGGGAGGAACGCCAGACAGGGAGAAAGGAGAAGGGGTTCCAGCTCAGACTCAGTTCCCAGGAGGTGGTGTGTAACTTGGGCGAGTCACTTCCTGCTTCTCTTTGGCTCAGTTTCCTCACTGGTAAAATGAAGGTGGGGTGGGGTTGGATAATCTGTGAAAAGTCTTTTCTGGTTTGAATTCTGAGAGTCTCAGCACTTCTTTGCCATCCCACCCTTATCGCTTCCTTCACAATTGTGTTAATATGGGTATATCTGGGTAAAAGAGTGAGTATATAAATGCAGATGTAGTTGAACACTTACCTGTATTTGCCTGTTTGTGACACGTATGTGTCTTTGCAATAACACAACCTTAGCAATTTATGTCAAAAATGTCTATTTCTCCCACCAACGCTCATATTTTTAAATCTTTCTCCCATTTTTTTCCCAAAGGGTTAGGTAGCAAGAGTGGGGTTACCTATAGAATGAAAGTGCCTCGGATTAAGGTGAATTTGGGTGAAAGAACTCCTTTAGCTGGCGGGCTCGGGATTATCTGTCCCTGAGAAGCACCTTCTTTTGTCTCCTTCTCTTTCTCTGAAGGCCCTTGTAGCTGTAGATGAGGCAAGGACTGGGGAATCACGTAACACCCTTTACATTTAGCTGTCTCTTTGGCTGTCTGGAATTTCCTTTCGCCTCTTTGAGTCGAGGGGCTTGAAAGTAGGACATGTGCGCACGCTGATTTTTCATCCCAGTGATCATCGTATTGACAGGCGTTGCTTCGGCTGAGCAGTTTTCTCTCTGTGTTCAGGCCTGTGTGTAGGTGGCATCCTGAGGGCAGATTCCATTCTTATCCAGGCCTCAGAACTCACTCATTATGCTTTTTAAAATTCCCAGGTGCACCTTGTTTATTTCTTTTTTCTCACCTGCCTTGAACCCCTTATCTGTCTTTACTCTTTCCTTGCCCTTCAAAAAAAAATAAATAAATAAAAAAAATAAAGCAAGGGAGAGAGAGAGAAGGAAAAAAGAAAAAAGAGACCACTTTCAGGATGCTTGGCTAAAAGTTATTCATGCTCTTTATAGAAAATTTAGAAATAGCGTTAGAAATAGGCCTG
The DNA here is from genome assembly GCA_004026765.1 of Micronycteris hirsuta. Classification (NCBI taxonomy): domain Eukaryota; kingdom Metazoa; phylum Chordata; class Mammalia; order Chiroptera; family Phyllostomidae; genus Micronycteris; species Micronycteris hirsuta. The sequence continues at coordinate 33,993 of PVJI01001625.1, read as the reverse complement.
CCCAAATCTCAGAAATTTAGAAATTTAGAAATAGGCCTGCCCAAATCTCAGATCTGGGGAGAGAGGGGGCCCAAGGAGTGACGGCATTTCCCATGACATCTCCAGGTCCCACCTCCCTCCACAAATGGGAAGGAAAATTTTGGAGGGTTGGCATCTCCAGAGCCAGGTTACCACGTGACATTGCCAGCTGCTGAATTGTGCCAATCGACTGTGACGTAGGTGTGAGTGTCTCATCAACCTTTAATTGAACTGATTTCTTAATGGAGCAGGGTTGCTGTGCTGCTGGATCTAAACAGCTGTGACTGAGCTCTGGGTGACACTTCTTTAACAGACCCTCATTTGGAAAGTCTGTCACATGCTATAGGGTCTAGAACATTGGTCCTCGCCGAGAGTGTTCATCAGAATTACCTGGAGGCATGGTAAGAATACTGAAGGGGCTGCCTTACTCTAGCTAATTCTGATTCAGTGTTTGGGCAAGAGGCTGGGTAGTTGTATTATTAATAAGCTCCTTTTTTAAGGCTATTTTAATGAGCACTAATGACTACTCAGAACCCTCTGGGGGATTCTGTTGCAAACTAACAGTCAAAGTTACCAGGTGAAGTGGACAAGAAATGCTGGAATTGTGATGTAATCCTATCATATCTTTTTTCCATGGGAGGGGATATGGTTGCATGGATGTGATGAAGAATACATTAGCAGTTTCTTTATGTAATTTCAACGGTAAGGCCCTGGCTCTTTCTTTTATTGCTGCATCGCCTGCTTCATTTTAAGGAACAATTGGACTTTCTTAGAGGTGCCATCATTTAGATACAGCTTCCCTCCGACTCCATCAGGAGAGTCAATACCTAGCCGGCACTGTGGACATGTTGGTGAATCCAGTGTTCACTGAAAAAATAACTCGGATTTCATTACATGACACTGTGTAATGTGGGGTGACCTCCTCCCATTGTTACATTGGGTGGATTCTCAGACAGTTCTGATTTTGATTTCCTGTGAATTGCTTCCTCATGGATTCACCTTTTTTTTTTTCCCCAGGGGGGAAGATCCCAAACAGATGCCTCCACCAATCTCTTGTTGCCACATTCTCAGCCTCCGTCAAAGCCAGACTTTCACTTAATGAAGCCACCACACACTGAACTGTGGCCAAGGAAAATCAAGAAGCCATTTCATCAAAATATGCATGATAGAAAAAAGCCCGTTCTCGTTCTGAACTTGTTTCACTTCCGTCTCACCTGACCTGGAGGGCCGGCACTGGGGGGTGATGTGAACGCTGGCTACTGTGAACCGTCCTAAATCCAGGGACTCTGCTCTGTTTACATTCCTGCTCTGCTTTGCCTGTGAGGCTGCCCCTTATTGGTGGGCTGGCAGGCCCTGTGGCTCCATACATTTTAAAGCTGCATTCCCCAGGGTTTGCCCCAGCGATGGAGACCTGCACTTTGTCTTTTAAGCAGATAAAAAGAGAGGTCAGTCAGAAGTAATTCCCCTACTCCTCGTATAAACAATTTAACTGCTGCAGCAACATACTTGCTTGGAATTACTCCCTCAGATTCAATTCCCTTTTCCTGCTCCACTTGTAAAAATGGTTAGTGTCCTCTATAAACTGCAGCTCACCAAGGTGCAGGGCTTGCTGTGCGGTTGTAGAATAAATGTTAATCTAATACAGGTTACTAGGTCAAATGCAATCACAGGCTTGTGGGAAAAGCTTAATACTGTTCTGCTTCTTCTAACACAGTAAACCTGGATATTATATGATAGGTTAAACACCAGTGAACCATGGCAAGAATTTTCTTGAAAGTAGGATTTAGTACAAAGGAAACTACATTGAAATGGTGACCTAGGATTGACTTTGCTCTCCAAGAGAGCATTCTAACACATTGACGTGCACTGTGAAAACAGACTCCTTAAAAACGTGATGCTCTAGAATTCCTTGCACAGGGAACAAATGCCATTTAGAGCAGCTGTGACACATCTAAAGATTTCATATGTTGTCAACTATGACTTCAATTCCCACTAACTCCCCCAAAATTCATGAGTGCAGAGACATAGATACATGCAAGCTTTCCTTAGGAAAATTAATGTGGAGTTGGATGGCCCGTTAGAATTTGGATCCTGACTTGAGTCCAAAGGAAACCCAGCATCAGGCGTGCTGAGCATCTGTGGGCCAACTGCCTTGGGAAGGCTCTATGCACGTCTTCTTGGTGGTGGACTCCTCACTTTTTTATGTGGATGTTAGTGCATTAAGTGTTCCCAGCCCGTATTTGTGATCAAATGCTAAAGCCGAGATGTACATATGCTAGCAGATGTATAATAAATGCTTTAGTAAATGAACATCAGATTTCAGGGGAGCTGTAAAGTCTGGTTGGTGGGACCACTTAGGTTCTCTCCTTCATGGAGACAGGACCGAGTCAGGACTGACTTTTCAAAGCTTTGTGCTCTCAGACTCTCAATATTAGCCTTGTAATGGCAGTGCACCCTCCTTTAGCTTCCCACTGAGACTGGGGCCAACAAACACACACAGCAGGGAAGGAACCCTGACACACGGGCTACAGCCCACCTCTCCTCCTGAAAGCAGTAGAGGGTACGGCTTTGTGTCTTCTTTTGGCTCTGAGAAAAGTTCTTACCAGGCTCCAGGGATTTGTTTGACTTGTGAAAAATATATTTGTCCATTTACAGATGTGGCATAGTTCTCAAGTGATTAAGCTAGATCACTTGGCAGGTTAGCTGACTTAAAGGGTGTAGACATTGATGAAGGGCCTCTCTCTCTGCTTGGATTTTCAGTTTAATGACCAAATTAATCAGGTTATGTATTCTTAGGAAAACACATAAAGGAATAGGTACAGGCTGGACATAGATTTTGGTGAAATGTATTTTGTGAATTCTATTAAAAAAGTGGATTTTTAGGAAGCAAGCCCAGTATACTGGACTTTATTCCTAAAGCCAGTTGTTGGCAGGAATAGAAGAGACCTTGGTTAGCTATGGCCCCGCACAGCCGTCACCACTGACCAGCCCTCCGAATCCCCTGCAGCGCTCTCCCCTCTGTGCTGTGAGTGGGAGGCTGGCCACTCCGATTCAGAAAAGCTGGCTGGAAAGAGGCAGCAGAAATGGGCTGTTATTCAGATAGTTTCCCTACAGCCCAGTATCAGAGCTAGTTCCTTCAGCAGAAATGGGACCCTGAGCACTTCGATTGGTTGGGAAATGTCAAACACATCATACATAGATGACTTAAAATGCCCGAGGTCCCTTTTCTCTCTTTACTGCAGACTGAATGGCCAGGTTTCTCTACCTCTTTGGGACTCCATTTTCTCCCAAGTTTTTCTTTGAAAAGTTCTAAAGGGGAAAACTTACCCTTTTCCACAGCTTCTGTGTATTCACGGAGCATAGGATGTTGGCAAGAGGTATGCTATGCTATCGCACACTTTCTTCGTGAGTTTGATCCACAAGTATTGCGTTGGGGATATGCACAGTCATTCAGGTTAGTGGAGACCAACCTGGCACATTTTCAGGCAGTAGCTTGCTTGGGATGAAAAAGCCCAAGAATGGGATATCTTTTCAGGAGGCGATGGATAAAGCTCATAATGGAGACTTGGCCTTTGTATAGATGTCTGTTTTGTGAGTAAACATGGCGTAGGGGTCAAATGTAGTTTTGCCAATTCTAAACTATGTGACCTGAGACTACCTAAGCACTTTGTGCCTCAGTTTCTTAGCTGCAAAATGAGAATCATATTTTCTAGCTTTCCCTTTACACCTTTATGACACATGGGCCCTTGGGCCTGCTGACCTGTTGGCAGCAACAGGTCGCCACCCTTCTCATTTCCCCCAGGCTCCTATTTCACTCCATTTTCTGTCTCTCTCAAGGCCCTTGACTCTGTCCCTTGTTTTGAGCCTTTCTCTGACCCTTTGGATTTGGTTTTGTCTTGGGGCTTTTCCAACTTTTCCCACTGACACTGATGCCCTCACTCTGGGCCGAGCTCTCCTTGGACTGGCTGGCTTGCATGGGTGATTCAGCTATCACCCTATATGGCTGGTAGAATCTAATGGTGGATTGAGTGTGCAGGACCTAGTACAGAGTAATAGGTAATTCCTGGTTCTTGTTCCCTTCCCTTTCCCAAGAAATACTGTCAATTACCAGATGAGGCAATTTGGAACAATCACTTAGAATCTCTGAGTCTATGGAAAATTCGAATAATGCTTACTCTACCAGGTTAGGGGAGAGCTGACAAGATCATGTAGGTTTGGGAGTCCAAGTCCTGTCATCTTATACCAAGAAAAATTAAGGCCCCACTCAGCCAGCTTCAGGGGTGGAATTTGAAAACTGGAACCTCCAAATGGGGAAAAGTATTTGCTGTCGCAGTCAGCTTACCCAGGAGACAGAGCAGGGACAGGGCTGAGGATGCACAGTGATTTTAAGGGCCCACAGAAATATTTTAATTTCATTAAATCTGAAAAATAAAAACAAACTTTTAGATTAGAAATGTTTTTATATATAGTGGCAATATATGCATTTTTATAATAGTACAGTTACAAAATATAATTTTTAATATTTTCTTGTTTGTGAATAAAGGGTCTCAAAGGCAACAGTGTCTGTGTGGCCCATGAGAGTCACATGTGGCCATGACTTTAGGACTGCCTTAAAAATTTCAGAGGCTAATGCACACGTCACATTTTCTAGTGGTATTACTTTTTAAAGTTGAAGTATAGTTGGTATGTAACATTATATTAGTTATATTAGTTCAGCTGCACAATGTAGTGATTTGGCATTTTATACCTTATAATGTGATCGTACCACTAATTCTAGTAATCATCTGTCATGGTGCACATTTATTACAATATTATTAACTACATTCCCTTTCACTTTTACCACCCTCACCCCCTCCCTTTGGGGAATCATCCCTTTGTTCTCTGCGTCTACGAGTCTCTGAGTTGTTTTGTTTTGCAACAACGTGGATGAACTGAGAGGGTTTTATGCTAAGTGAAATAGACACAGAAAAATACTGTGTGGTTTCAGTTACATGTAGAATCTAAAAAAAACAAACAAACAAAACAAATCACCACTTTTAAACAGAAGTACCTCTTTTCTTTCATGAACTGGGAGGGAAATTCCCCACAGATAAGCAGAGCTGCTTAACCTTTGTGACTTCATAGCAAGGGGAATGGGCAAAAGTCACCAAAATAAAATGTGTTTTATTCCTGTACCAGGGAGGCAGTTGAGGGTCAGGAGACCCAGCCTCTGAATGCAGAAAAGTCCTTAGCTGTGTCTGTTTGTACTTGAGTTCCTGTGACCAGAGAAGTGGTATGGGATTTATTTGCCATCAGGCCTAAAAAGTTCTGGGACTGGGTAAAGTATGGGGGTTTTGTCAAATGTAGCATTGCACTGGTAACCCAGGGTTCACTGTGAATCAACTCCTCAGCCCTGCAGCTTCGAGGATACAGGGAATACAAATGTAAGTCATTCCCACTGAATTAGAGGAGAGAAAAACAAATGTTCTCTCACTGATATTACTTCCCTGAGTGTGGAAATCAAAAAAGGGCTCAAAATTAGGGAGTCAGAATATTCTCGTCAAACCCTCGAATTACTGCAAATGAGGTTTAAGCCTCTGTTCCTTACTCCTGCCTTCTCCTTCTTTATATCCTCTGGAGAGGTGATCTCCCCCCAGACAATCACAGCCCATCTCTGAGAGAAGGATAGCTACTGTGTATAAAGTCATTCCAGCTAAGCAATCTGGGCTCTAATTTCATCACATTATGAAACTGATCAGTTTCTTTGTATAAAATCTTAAAAGGGCTCCATGGACCCTTTAAGCCAAAAAAGGGCTTTTGAAAGCATTTCAGGAAATTGCCATCATGGAAGCGATTTCCACATGTGTCTCTCAATATTGCAGTCCTTCTCTTTAGGTGCTGATCTCTCCTAGACTCTAATAAGAAATGAAAGAACAGCTTATTTTCCTTTTAAAAGGAGGCTCAATTAGAGAAAAAAGTCCCCAAGAAGTCTGTATGTGGGAATGACATGCAGACCATTAGCTTTCTTTCCTTGGCTTGCAGGCGGATCTGTATTCTCAGTTTGCGGTGAGTATTCTGTTCCATCTAGGTCAGGAAGAGTTACGTGTGTATAACTGAAGTGGGGTGTGGATTTTAAGCAGAGCATGTGATCCCGAGAATGCAGAAAGATGGTATAAATTTGCATCTTATTAAGAGGAACCCTCTCTGAAAACACTGAAAACATTTTAATCCGATAAAATAAAAAGGAAGGGGTGGAAATTCCACCTGAAGGCTTCACACAACCTTTCCTTTCCATTTCAGTAAATGATTTACAAAATCATCTGTGTGGCTGTCAGATGTGTTGGGGTAGACTTTTTGCATTGTACTGCACACTGACATGAAGGTTAATATCATGCTCTGGAGACAAGGGGGACAGCTTCTCTTCCTGGTGGGTGAGTCATGATCTTCTTCCTGAAGACTTTCAGAAGGGAGATTTGATGCTACCTGTGGGGCAGAGAGGCCAGTGTTCCAGGCTGTGGCCTTCACAGGGACACAGGACACAGATTTCTCAGGGCCTTTGACGTCTTGCCGCCAAACAGATTTTGGGCTCCTGCCAGCAGGGTCACCAATTATTTACTGGAAACCAACATGAGGTTCACTGTGTAGTATTTCTTTCCTTCTCTCTCTCTTTTAAAGATTTTATTTATTTATTTTTAGAGATGAGGAAGGGAGGGAGAAAGAAAGGAAGACAAACATTGATGTGAGAGAGAAACATTGGCCAGTTGCCTCCTATACACACCCCAACTGGGGACCGAAACCACAACCCGGGCATGTGCCCTGACCAGGAGTCCAACCGGTGACCTTTGGCTTTGGGGGATGGCGTCCAACTGACTGAGCCACTATGGTCAAGGCCATTTTGTGGTATTTCTTAAGCTACTGCCTTTGAATTTATATGAGCCTTAGGCCTGGTCTTTTTCCTCCTTCTCTAACTTTCCCACTGGGCTGTGCAACCCACAGTGGAGTCAGAGTTCTTGGAATGAGTCTCCTGTTGATTCATTCTCACGTTTTGTCCCCAACTCCGTGTTCATGTGTCAAAGCCATAGGGAAACATATGTGGATGGACAGACTGTGCTTAGTACTCTCCTGGCAAGTTACCTGAGAAATTCGGGGTCATTGTTTAAAAAGAGCATTTACTCTTTTTTTTTTTTTTACTTTATTGTTATTCAATTACAGTTGTCTGCAAACTCTCCCCTCCCCTCCTCCTCCAATCCCACCTCTCTTCCTTGCCTCCCTCTCCACCCTTGGTTCTATCCATGTGTCCTCTATAGTGGTTCCTGAAGACCCTTCTCCCCATTGTCCCCTCCCCTCTGGCTATTGTTAGATTGTTCTTAATTTCAATGTCTCTGGTTAAGCTTTGCTTGCTTTTTGCTTTTGTTGATTATGTTCCAGTTAAAGGTGAGATCATATGGTATTTGTCCCTCACCGCCTGGCTTACTTCACTTAGCATAATGCAGAGAGCATTTACTCTTGAAGCTGGTGCCAAGGATTCAAATTCATTCAACTTCGCAAATAGTTTTGAGTGTCCACTGAGTGAGGTCCTGTGACAGGTGCTGTGGGGAACAGACGGATGTAGAAGATATCGTTCTGCTCCTCAAGGACATTACAACCAACCAAGGGAAACAGAGAGTGTGAAAGAACTCTAATACCTTGAAATACTCACTGCACTGTCATACGGACAATGGAACCCTGCAGGAGGAGGGAATAGGAGTTGGGCTTGAAGCATAAGAAGAATTTCACCACACAGAGAGGGTGTGAGATGAGGGTATTTTTGGTGAAAGGAGCAGGAATTAAAAAGCTGGAAGAGTGAACCAGCACTGTGTACGTGTGTGTGTGTATTTAGGGGGAGGCACAGGGGTAGTACAGGCCTTGTGTACTAGATGCTGCTGGAAATGAAAAGACAAATCAAGCTCCAGGACCTCCCAGTCCAAAAAATCTAGTGTGGAAGACAGACATGTGCATAAATAACTCTAATATGAAGCAGACTGCAAGGGATGCTAAGAAAGTTCTGTGACGTACCACAGTGAGCACATCTCGGAGAGGTCCAGGAAGAAAGAGTGTGATAGGACTTAGCGTGATTAGATCCAGGGACAAGGCAGTTAGAAAAGCCAAAGATGAGTCCTGCACTTCCAAGACAGGAGCTTTGAATGATGAAATGATAGAGATAACACATTTTTCTCCCTGTTCAGGTAAAATTTATAATTTTCTTCTCTAATTCAAGACAACCACAGATGTGGCTTGATTCACACTTTGGTGTACTGATTTATCTGATGTTCCCATAAATGCATATCAAAACTGAAGGATATCAAAAAAGGGTAACAGCCTTGGCCAACGTGACTTTGTTGGCTGGAGCACTGTTCTGTAGCCGAAAGGTTGTGGGTTCAAGTCCCTGTCAGGGCACAGAGCTAGGTTGCAGATTTGATTCCCAGTCTGGGAGTGTACGATCCCTGGTTTGGGTGTGTGCGGGAAGCAACCAATTACTGTTTGTCTCTGCCATGGATGTTTCCCTCTCTCCATTCCTCTCTCCCATCCTCTCTCTCTAGAAACAATGGAAAAAGTCCTCAGGCAAGGATTAAAAAATAAGATAACAATCCACTCTTGTACTGACTTCAAACCCTATTGGCAAACTTTTTAAAAATAAGTGTTGTGCAACCCATATAAAGAATAAATGCCTTTGCAAGTGAGTGAAGGAGATGGAGTAGAGGTGGTGCACAATTTTCCTTCTAGTTACTGCTGGACTGGCTACAGAGAGATGCCTCGGTGGGCTATGGCTTTGAAGGGAGTGATCTTTGTGTCAGGTTGGGATAAGTCACAGCTCCAGAAGACGGGAGACCAGGAAGTCTGTACAATATGCATGATGTCTTCCGTTGAGTTGGAGACAGATGGGGAAGGGGCTGTCATTTACTGAGAGTTTACTAGGCTGTCAACACGGGCCTAAGCACGTTACAGCTACGAACGCATTCGAAGTTCGTATCAACCAAGTGAAGTAGATTGTATTATTATATTCACTTTACAGATGAATAAACTGAGGAATTATACTTAGAAATTTGCCAAGTCACACAGTTATAAGTAGGTTGTACCCAGAGCCTTTGCACTTAATCCCTTTGCTAACTTAAGTCTCTATAAGAGGCAACAAAAGAAGAGAGATATTAATATTTGACCTTAGGGTGTTCCTATATAAAATATTTTGTTTCGACTTGAGGAAAAGAAATTTGTGAAACCTTGTTAAATTTCTTCATAGAGTCATATAATATTAGAATTTGAAAGCACCATGATTCATTTCTCATTCATAATAATTTCTCATTTTTAGATGAGGGAGCTGAGGGTGAGAATCAGTGAAAACCATCGTGTTTGCTGGGGGTTAACAGCACACATGGCACTGTGCTGCCTAAAGAGGCAGAATGGCGCCCGCCGGCTTGCAGAGATACCCAGCTGTCTGCACACGGGCTGTGCGGCAGAGCTTGGACATCTTAACACAGGCTCTGACTCTGGAGGAGAAACTTGGAGCACAAGAGAGAAGTTCTACTTGACTTCCTAGGGAAGCAAAGTAGAAGTCCAGGGGGCTTGTGCCCCAACTTTCTAAAGGAAGAGTTCACACTTCTCTTAGGGTGCCCCCATTGGCCGTTCAAGCTTGGCCACCAGCAGACCACAAATAATATCCCATTTTTACTCCATAAACTTACTTCTAAGCAATTCTCAATGCACCATATAGAATCTGTGTTGGTTGGGATCTTGCTTTTTTGATCAATCTAAAACACTTTTGGATTCATTTGACGGTTATTCGGAGTCCTCAGAAGGTCAGTCTGAACGTGTGTGAGGTGGATTTGCACAGTGGTGAGGGGTCTGGTGCATAACTCTCAGCTGGCTTCCAGGTCAAACTCCATGATGACTTGTGACCCTTGGGCAAAATTCTTCACCTCCATAAGTCTCAATTTTCTCTCATGTGTAAAATGAGTGAGATAATAATCCCTGTAGCATAAGATTTTTGGGAGGATTAAGTGCAGATTTAAAGGGTTTAGCACTTGCCTGACTCATAATGAGAACTCAATGTATCTTTGCTAATTATAACAAAATAAATACATTTAAAAATCTATATTGTGTAAGTTCATCATTATTAAAATATAACTTACAGTAAGGTGTATAATGACAAGAGTTACTAAGTTTTTATTGCAAATAGCAAGCTTCCTTTTCCAAATTGGGCTTCCAAGTTCAGAGTCCCTCTCAATAGGGCAGATAACCAATAAAAGTGGTCATGTTTAGAGCAAGCTTTTTATGGAGACAACGGTGTTGTTCAAATCAGTCATGTGAAGACTGCTGTGAAAAATGTCTTCCAGAATATTTACATCCTGGAAATGACTTTCTCCCCCTGAGGCTTCCTTAGGTTAGAGAAGTAAAACCACATCACTCACAATGCAGACCATTTTGCTTTGACTGTCAATAAGTTGGTGCTGAGTTTTGTGTTTGGTTTCAGAAATCACGTTAGCACAGATTCACTTTTTATTTTTCTTTTGTCTCTTTACTCATTTTAATAACTTTTCACTTTTATGATATTTGTGCCTTATATTTGAAGCTTTCTCAAAACCCTTTTGTAAGTTGGAAGAGAGAAATTCAAGTAAAGACCATAAAATAATATCATGGGGGTGGTTTTTCTTTCTTTTTTTTTTTTTTAAGATTTTATTTATCTATTTTCAGAGAGAGGAGAAGGGAGGGAGAAAGAGCAAGGAATGGTTGCTTCTCACATGGCCCTCATTGGGGACCTGGCCTGCAACCCAGACATGTGCCCCGACTGGGAATCGAACCGGGACCCTCTGGTTCCCAGCCCGCGCTCAATCCACTGAGCTACATCAGCTGGGGCGGGGTGGTTTTTCTTATATAAACACTCTCTATGCCCAGTTCTACATCGCTGGTTTAAAACATTTTTTTTTATTTGACCAAAAATCTAATCAAAATGGCAAAGTTGATTTTTATATAAACATTTTATGTTTTAATAGAATGGGATATGAAAGTTCCACCTTCACAGGGCATTTAATTGCAATGGGAAATAGGTCTTTCAAGGGACCACAGATCAGGTGTGTTATGTGGACTGACCAACCAGGGGACATAACTAGTAAGCCAAAAAGTGTTAAAAAACAAAACCAAACAACAAAAGAAAATCAGCAGTTAACATTTGTAGAATATTTTGCAAGATATCCTCATATACCCTGGTTGATTTATTTCTCACATCAGCCCTGAAAAGTGGAAATCATCATTTTTAGCTTCATTTTATGAAGGCAGGAGAACAAGGCACAGATATGGTAGGAGTCACGTCTTGGCTCTCACAGGAAGTAAGTTCCCCAGCCAGAATATAATGTCAGATATTAATTTAAAATCCCAGATCCTGTCCACTATGGTAGGCTGCTCCTCCAAAGCTCAACTGCAACAAGCAAGGATCTCCTTCAATTGCTGGCCCATCCAAAGGTGTGTTTGAAGAAAACAAGAAAGTGACTGGAGCAAAGGATTTGTAAGTAGGAGTTGTCTTTCAGTTTCAATTTTTTGAGGAAACTCCATACTGTTTTCCACAGTGGCTGCACTGATCTGCCTTATAACCCAGTGATTCCACTCCCGGGATTATATCCAAAGAAACTTCAAACACTGATCTGAAAGAATTATGCAACCCTACATTCATCGCAGCGTTATTCACAATAGTTAAGATTTGGAAGCAGCCCAAGTGCCTATCGGTAGATGAGTGAATAAAAAAGCTGTGGTACATTTACACAATGGAATACTACTCAGCTGTAAAAAACAAGGAAACCTTACTTTTTGTGACAGCATGGATGGACCTGGAGAATATTACACTAAATGAAATAAGCCAGTCAAAGAAAGACAAGTACCATATGATTTCGTTTGTATGTGGAACCTAATGAAACAAACAAATAAAATAAAAACAGACTCGTAGATACAGAAAACAGACTGACAACTGTAAAAAGGAAGGGGGGTTGGCTGGACTGGTGGAAAAGGTGAAAGGATTAAGCAAAACAAACAAACAAGCAGACCCTCATAGACACAGACAACAGTATGGTGATCACAAGAGGGAAAGGGGAGTGGAGGGAGGGAGAAGAGGGTAGGGTGGGGGTAAATGGGGATGGAAGGAGAGTGGACTTGGGGTGGTGAACACACAATACAATATACAGATGATGTGTTATAGAATTCTACACCTGAAACCTATATAATATTACTAACCAATATCACCCCGATAGATTTAAAAAATGTCTTTCAGGTGTATATTTTTTCTTTTTCTTGCCTAAAACCAGGATGATCCTTAATATCCCTCTCCTCACAGACATTTGGCAAAAGAACTTTTTGCAACAACAGTTAGCTGAGCCCACCATTTTGGAAGAAAGTCACATTTGCTGGAATTGCTCCACTTTCATGGGCCCATGAAGTGAGATCTATATCTAGAGCTATAGGAACGAATTCAGTACAAGGCAAGTAGTGAATTTTGATGAATTGTAAGTGTCTGAATGAAGAGTCTTTACTATTGGGTGAAAAACAATGTGACCAGTTTGAGTGAGTCTGGGTGTGGGATGAAGAATGGCCGAACAAATTAGGATGGGGCTTCGTGGAGACCCAGGCAGCCTCCAGGCAGAGTTCCATCATCAGCTATCTGACGAGGAGGGTTGGTATCTGACTTGGACTCTGGTTCTGTCCACATGCAATTTGCATTTCATGTGTCAATGAACTGTCTCGTAGCGGTATGTGATGTGCTCCATCACATGAGTTCAGTTCTTCACAAGTTGTCCTTCATCATTATATAAGTCAGTTACAAGAACTCCCCAGGTATTACCATGGAGAAGTCACTGAGGCAGGTGGGCCTGACCACCATTTTCCTTCAGCACCCTGGTTCCTGGAGTGGGCAGACTTGGATCAACGGAACTTGGACAGATCTGTGCCTGCTCCTACTCGCCTCTGATAACCAACCAGCAGGAGGCAATGTTCTCCCAGAGACTCCATTACTCCATTGGGAGATTGTTCTATACATTTTCTTCTGGAGAAGGTGTTGCTTTCCAGACTCATGGGAGCTAACAAGCCTGCATTTTCTCCCTGAACTACTCCTAAATTTTCAGAATTTGAACTTCCAGCTCTCGTTTGAAACATCAGTCTCATTTTCCAAATAGGCAAGCGAGAGTTTCAATGGGCAGTGCAAGTTTGAATGGTATTGCCTCTCGAGAAAACCTAGCATTTTGTTTTGTTTGTTCCAGGCACACCCCTCACAAAACCACATTCCTTTCTTTTTAGTCGATGAGAGAACAAAAGTCCTATCAGGAGCAATGAAACCACCTGAACCATTCTTTCTATATTTCCAGAAATAGTTTATGGGGCCACTGAAAGATGTTGATGTTATCTTTTTAATATTCTGAGAAATAATCCTATTAAACAAAAAACAAGGGAAACTGTTATGCCCACAAGGCGGAATTACCCAAAGCTGACTGGCAGGGTCGAGTTTCTCTACAAAACCCTAGCTGTGCACAGCTCCTATCGCTCCATCAAGGGCTTGGTGAATGAGCAATAATTTGTGGATTCTGCTCATCTCTCTTTGCGAACTTTGTTCTGTGGAATTAGATACAACTTTGACAAATTAGAAAAGGCTCCCCTGTGCCCGCTGTCCCCAGAGCAGCACAGTCCATCGATTGTGCTTTGGCCTTCTGAAGTCCTGCTGTGTCAGGCCATCAGCGGCAGCCGGGCCACCAGAGTACGCTTTTTAATAAGAAGGTCTGTCAGCACCAGGTTCTTTGGATCTTCCGACCTCTCTTTAATCCTTAGGACGCACTGACTTTCTTCTCTGTTTCGTTTATGGCAAAAGGCCCCGTGCTGGGGAAGAAATATCTTCTTTGTTTACAGCATAAAGGCAACAAAATTAACCTTTGAGATTAACTGTAAATGAATGAGGATCGTGTGTTATCTTTGCCTAGGTTAAGGGTAGGGATTAACACGTGCAAAAGGGAGTGAGCGTGTGCAGGCCTGTGTATGCATGTGCACACGTCCTGCCCACTCCCATCACAACCCCAATTATCTTTCTGCTCTGGCTCCCTCCTCTTTATTCACATGTGGGTTTCTTCTGGGGTGGATGGAGCTAATGAATAATTTTTCATTTTTTTAATTTTCAGTTACATTTTATATTCAATATTATTTTGTACTAGTTTCAGGTGCACAGTGTAATGGTTAAACAATCATATAATTTACAAAGTGATCCTACCGATATTTCAAGTACCCACCTGGCAACACACATTGCAGTATTATTGACTATATTTCCTATGCTGTACTTATATCCCTGTGACTATTTTGTAACTACCAATCTATACCATTTTTTTCTAATCTTCACTTTTGTTTGAAAGGATGTAAAAACACCAACATATTATAAGTGATGCCCAATAAGCCCAAGGGTAGAAACTTGTCTTTGGCTCAGGACACAGATCATCTTTTCTCAGTGGAATTGTTTTGCCCAGCAGAAGTAAACAGTGTAGAGCAAGGACCATAAACACTATCTCAAAGGCCATGATAGGGGGAAGCGTCTTCGCAGCGGTTTCCATGGCGATGTATTCACGTTTAATAGTGTCAGATGAAAGAGCTGCTGTTCTCCAAGATACAGAAAATGTTGTGCTGGTTAAAAAAAAAAAAAGCTCCTGTGCTTTTTATTGCAAACAACACTGTTTAATAAGACAAATAAACGAGAGATCATGTTCATTTCTAACTTGTTATGTTCAAAGGGCAGTTAGACTCAACTATACATGCCTAAAAGTTTTTTAAAGAAAAGTTCACACACATACACAAAACAACCAAAACAACAGCTGAGAGAGAGAGAGAGAGAGGAAGCTACTCCTTATTTAGATATTAGTCTTCGTCTCTGGAGACTCCTGAAGGGTGGGACGAGATGAGGTCATGACCGAATTATTTTTGACCTATGGAGAGCTTAGAAATAGCGTTTAGGCACCCGCCACTTGCTGCTGAGAGCATAGGGACCGCCCATTCTGCTGGGCACTCCCTTTTTGGTGGGGTCTTCACTTTCTAAATCCAGCTCAATAATGACAAGAAATCATCACCACTGTGGTGACCAAATCTGGACACTCTAACTAAATACTCCAGTCTTTATTTCTTGAAGTTGCTGAAATGTGTCTGGCACTCGGTGGGGCAGTGACTCATTCTGGCCACAGCCACTTCTTGAAACCAATGGTCCTATTGGAAGCATATTCTGATCCCATTTCTTTATATTTGGTTGGAGTCTGTGGAATTTGACCACTTTTATCATTTTGTTGCCTTTCATCAAACAGCCTTATTTTCTGCTCCCTTTCTCTCTCTCTTTTAATCAACAGAACAAAATAGTGTCATATCAACCTAGAGATATTTTATTTTTCACTCAAGAGTGGCAATGATAATAACAATTAAAAGAAAGAGCAAAAGGACTGTGCTGGGGGTCCAAGGTTGGGTCATGTCTAACCGGGTCAGTGCCCCGAAGCCCCTGAGAGAACAATCAGCGTTTTGGGGGAACGAAAAGAGCATGTGTGCCGGGACCCGGGTTTCCCCATTGCCGTCATCTGGGGCCAGGTACTTAACGTGTGCTGCTTTGGTTTTGGCTGAGGAAAGTGCTTGCAGGAAGCAGTTTTTTAAGTTCACTTGACATCTCTGGGAGGTAATAAAGATCTTTATTTACAAATAATGCACTTTCTGCCAGGTGCCTTTGTGCGGGCATTGCACATCCAAGCAAAACGATCGGGTTTTTGTTTTGCCTTGGTGGGAAGAGCAGAGGTGCCTGGTTTGCAGCCAGACGTCTTCCTCTCTGGGTATGTGACAATGCTTAGGTCTTTTAACCAATCTGTTCCTCAGTATTCTCATTTCTGGAATGGAGTTAACAACGCTGTAGAGGAACCAGGAGAGGAAAGGGCTCCATTTCATTACCTGGCTGCCTTGGAGCTATCCTTCAAATTGCTGTCAAGTATGATGCCCTCAGAGGAGCCTTTCTGGACCACCGGGAGGCTGGGTGGCCCCGTGCCCACGTTGGTGAAAGCACTGATCACGCTGCCTGTGAGCCCGGGTTTATCTGGCTACTCCGCCAGTCATCTGTAAGCTTCGTGAGGTTAGGGACAATGATTCTCATCTCGTATCTAGTAAATGTGGAAGTCCGGCCCAGGGGTGGCTCTCAGTAGACGCTCAGTAAAGACAGCCTAGTGATGGACAAACTGAACTCTGTCATTAAAAGTCGTGCACAAAAGACGCTAGATTTCCCATCTGTATATTAGCTCCTCGTGGCAATGCACATTGAAGCAAATTTCTAATTTTTAAATCAATTTTACCGCTTTTGTAAAATAGTCTTTCTTAAGAGTTCCTCAGGTCTAAGAAAACTAAAAATAAAATACCTTTATTGGAAAACAAATTTGGAGTGTCATTTCCCCCGCTTACTCATATGGATTAAGGTAACGGTGTAAAGAGTAACGATGGGATGCTGGGGCGAAGGGGAAGGCTTTGTGAGAGCTCCGGATTTAACCATCACCCCGGTGGTGCCCCGTGTTCCTCTGTGACCGGCCGAACGATGCATCCTTTTACCTCTGTGAGGTGAAGTAAAGCATGCAGGAGGGAGGTTGTGCCAGTGTGAGCCTGGAAAGCCGAAGAGCAATAGCAGTTAGAGTTTGGATTTTCCAGAAGGAGGGACACATCTGTAAAACTACACTGACTTGTCTCAACACACAGGACCACTGTGATAACGCTCTCCTGAGGAAAAGATGGCAGGGCTTGTCTCTCGCATCTGTTCCCGTCTTCCTTCCCCGCACATCCGGCATTTCGTAATGAAATTTCCAGCAGATACGGGTTGTTGCTCAGTCACTGGCAATGCATTGATTAATTATGTGTGCCAGGCTTTCAGTATATAATTAAGCTAAACAAAACTGTATTAAAGTAATATGAATCATTTGACTTCAAGCCACCAAAACAAGAAAACTGAGTGAAAGCAGAATCTCTGACCTCACTCACGTTAGCATATTGAGGGAGACAAGAATGCAATCAGTTGTAAATCATACAGCTACCACACTGGGGTGATGCAGAAAGGAAGTTATCTGACCTTTGATTTGGAGGAGTTTCAAAGGTAGAAATTAAAGTGAACTCTCTGTCCTTCTAGTAGAAACAAAATTCTTCAACTAGGAAATACACTGAACAAAAACACTTTTTTTTAAACTTAAGTGGGCAATGCCTATTTTTGTTGTTATTTTAAAAAATTATTTTACTGTGTTTCCTTAGTATGATTTATTTGTCTCAAAACTGTTTCATGTCCACATGCTTTTACTGTTTCCATAATCAAAACGCAGAGAATAAAATATATTCCACACCTACAAAACCACAATGAGTTCTTTATACCCTCCTAATTAAAAAAGTGATATTTGTTCACTGTGGACAAATTTGGAAAAAAAGCAAACAAAAAGTGTATGGAAAGGAAAGTAAAATCTATTTATAGAACTCTGCTGTCTTGAGAACCGGGAAGTCATGGTAGTTAAGTGTGGGTTCTCTCCAGTTTGTCGTGTGTGTGCACGTGTGTGTGCACTCGTGCATGTGTGTGCATGCGTGCGTGTGTATAGTTGATGATTGCCGTGTTGCACCCACTTGGGCACCTGCTTCTTTACTTTGCAGTATTTCACAAGTATTTCTTAATAGAATCCTGCCACGTGGATAAGTTATAGTTTATTTAACAGGGTTAATGTTTTTAACATGTAATTATTTTCAAGTTTTAAGGATTATTTTTTAAAAACCAAAGCACTTGAATGAACAACACTATGTATGACTCTAAGCATGGCTTCCATTTTTGCTAAAATTGTGTTAAATTCCAAGAGGAAGCCATTCAATAAGGGAATGAGCGATTTTAAGCCTCTTGCTAACATTGCGTTGAAGATTCATGCAGAGGCCAGAGGGGCGGAGCCACTTGCATGCCCAGCCGCAGTGGATGAGCCGCACAACCAGCCCTGAAAGGGGATGTTTTTAAAGGAGTATTTCCACAGCAACCTAGGCGGAGTTGAGGGGGGATATGCAGAATTATAAAATGCAAGAATAAAAAAATTATTCCTTGTTTTCCTCCAGGCACAAACAGTAGAGGAAAAGAATTCTGAAAAATGTTTAAAAAGCCATCTGAATTTTTTTTTCTTATTAGAACCTATCTGTGAGGTACGAAACCCTTTATAGGGTGAGTATTGGCATACCATGGAGGGGTTCATGGGCAGGGATGTGAACAACCAATTTAAAAATGAAAAGAATCAAAGTGCAGAGGGCTATGTACCCAGACTTACTAGTGAATAGATATCTTCACTGATAACAGATTTTATTCAAAATGCCATGCACCCCCTTTTCAGAGGACTGCTCTCACACCCAAAGCTAGGGCTTTGGCACCCAGCAACAGTGCTTGTACCCCTACCATGGCTGACTAGATTGGCTGGCTGAAGCTGGGTTAGCCAGAGACTTTCCTGAAAACAGAAAGTTGACTCTCATTTAAGTTCATATTCTTTGGGTGGCAAGGGATGGAAAACTTGACTCATGCTATCTTAAGCATAGGGCATTTTATTGCCTCTTATACCCAAACTCTTCTAGGAGAGATTTAGGCTACAGGATGATTTGATTGAAGACTCAGATGTCATCCTTGGGATCCAAATTTTGGCTTCTCTATCTCTGAGTTGCTCGACCCTCAAGCTGGCTCCCCTATGGTATCACCAATAAAGGGTTCTTGACCCTCCCTCAACACAGAAATCAAGAAAAGAGGTGAAATGGACCCAAAAGAAGAAGCTTACTGAAAACAAGGTGGAGGGAAAGGAAAAGGGAGGGAGCTTGACGTGTCCGGGGAGCACACACTAACAGACAGTGCGGCTCCCAAACTTCTGCCGGGGTCTCGCTCGTACAGGACTGGCTCTTCATGCGGGCGCAGAGTAGGTTTCTTCGCTTTGCAGATTCCTTCTGTGAGCTGGTGCAGAGTAGAGCTCTTTGAGGAGTGCCTGAAGAGAAACTTTAAACTTGTCTAGGAGAGGCTTTGAAAATACCTGAAGAACATCCCCAACCATTTAAGAGAAGCTCAGCGCAGCCTGTCGCAATGGCAGTCTCCTCTCAGTAGTCTGAAGCTCGCGTTCTCACTCAGACGGGCCCAAGGGGGATGAGTGAGTTTGTTTCCCAGCACACTAGACACATCTTCGCTGCATTCAGCCTAACTGCCTTTTCCCGAGCCAGTCGCTGGCTGGGGTAACAGAATACACGTGTTGGTTGAAGCTAACAATTTGAGTTTCCCTCTGGAGCTAAAGGTGAGGTCCATTCCTGGTGAAGTCCATCCCTCATGCACTGCTTTGCTGGACAATTACTTTAGGAAGGGGAAATACATCCTACGAAGGAAACCAACAACTCTGCACTAACATTTCTCTCGTGGTTGGGATTCTGACTTGTAAAGGTGGTTGTTATGGGGTGAATTCTACCAAACAGAAGGAGCAGCAGTAAAGTGGGGAGAAGAACGTGGGTGGGCCAGAGAGGCAGAGACTTGAGGTGAGGAGAGAATGCAGGTGGATTTCTAAATATGGCCGGTAGTCTTTTCCTAAGGTTCAATTTTATTCCTGCCCTCGGTTCCTTGAGAAATCCCCATGTCCTTTTAATAACACCCCCCTTTTTGCTTAAGTTGTTTTGAGTTGTTATCTACAACCACACTTGCACCAATGATGGCTTCTAGAACATTCCTAATCTGCCGTGAAGCCCTGCCTGCCTTTACTACCTCCTTTGGCTCAGGTGTGGGCCTTCCACTTGAGTCCTGTTCCCTCTTCTAAAGGTGATCTTGTAAAGTGTCGTGAATTATACATGGCAGGCAGGAACAAGGAGCAAGCAGAGCTGACTGTGACCCTGAGACAGGCTGGCAGTCGTTTGTCGCGCCCATCCGATATGGGTATGGGGAAGACATGTGACTCCATTTACCTAGCAGATATTTATCAGTTCCCTCAGCAGAAACGTTGCAAAAATCTTCAAAGGAGCCTTTCTACCCCCGTCCCCCGCTCCCCGCCCCCCGGATGGGATGTTCAGTGAAACATGTTAATTTTTTTTCCTTACAAAACCCATAAAAATGTCCTGGTTGACGTGCAATGTTGTGACAAGCCCTAGTAGATTGTGTCAATCATATTGCTTCATGTTACATTAAATGACATAATGCAACGTGATTGATACAACATGGGATGACACATCCTCATGCAAAATATCATCTGGAGAATGGAGAGAAACAACAGAGGACTTGAAGACACTTTAATTTTTTAATTTTTGGTTAGGGTGGAGGACACAATCTTCTTCATCAGGATACTTACCGGGGAAAGGGCACGGTTCGTACTGGCGCTTTCCAGGTGCGTGCTGATCTTTCCTTTGTGAGTATCAGGTGATGCGGAAACATTCACATCCTTTGGGGACTGATAAACTCTGAGTTTGAATGGAGTGTCTTTTAGGCTTTCTGCAATTCCTTAGTAACAATATCTTTTCACACATAAAATGGCCTTATTGACCTATAGCAAAAGAATCCCATCTGCTCACTCCAGGTAATAGACTCCTCTTTAAAGTATCTGGTAGTTTTTTCTCTTGCTCTGCAATGACTGAGGAAAAAGTTGCCTTTCCAGATTTCACTGTGAGGTCGATGAGGGCTTTGTCGTGTAATATCTTTTAAAATTTTTACTGTATCTCCAGAGTCTTACACAGTGTCTCATGACAGTAACACTTAATACATGCTGTTGAGTGACTTACCAAAGAGTCTTCATCTTTAATTATATTTTATTTACATTTATTGGGTGGCATTTGATTAAATATAGTAAAACTCCATGCGCTAGTTTCCTAGGCCTGCTACAGCCTACTACTGCACACGGGGTGACTTCATTCAAGATTCAAGCACTCTCTCTGTTCTGGAGCACAGAAGTCTGAGGTCCAGGTGTCTGCAGGCCACGCTCCCCTTGCGGGCTTCAGGGCAGGAAACTTCCTGCTTTCGGTGGCTCCAGGGTTTGGTAGCTTGTGGCCACAAACCTCCAAACTCTGCTTCTGTCCTCACATGGCTTCCTCCTCTGTCTCTGTGTCATTTTGTCTTCTTACAAGGACACGTGTCTTTAGATTTAGAGCCCACTTGGATAATCTCGAGAATGAGTGGTCTCATTTCAAGATCCTTAATTATATCTGCAAAGACTCTGTTTTCTAACTAAGGCCACATTTATAGGTTCTGATGGGCATATATTTTGGGGGGCCATCATCCAATGCTGTATACCCCAATGAACCAAAATCATGAGATGGGGTATGTTGGGGAATTAACATATTTCACTGATGTTGCAAAAAATCTCTTTGTTTTAATCTATGTTTGAAACCTTTTCTGTTTATTTTTATGACAATATGGTATTATGAAGATAATCATATGCTTCTTTAATAATAGATATCTTTGTAGTATCACGGGCAGGGTTCCCAATCTGAGTATGAGTTTGCACTATTAATTAAAGATATAGAGAATTGAAAAAGCTGAGATGAGTTTATTGACCTCAATACAGACTCTTAAAGTCCTTTACAAACATGCCAACTGCCCCATGTCCTCCCTGAGTGTGCTGAGAGGTATGTGGTCTGTTTTTCTGCTTCAGTAGAATGTAGGGAGGGACTCGGGCTAGTTGAGGATTTTGAGTAAATAGGTCCCATTTGAGTTTCTTTAAGTGTGAATTTCATCCCTGTTACATCCCCTTAAGCTCATGTACACAGACATGAACTTCTATGAACTTGTACAGACATAGAAATTCAGAGAAGAGAGAAATTAATGCTTGGCTTGGCCAGGGAAGGTATTGTGGAAGAGGTGATGTGATAGGAAAGGGTGTGGCCTCATAGTTCTGCCTCGGGACCATCCGATACTCATTCAAAAGAGCACTCCACTTTAAATTAACGGGGAGTCGGTCCCTTAGAAAGGCTCCAGTGTGCCTCCGGTCCTTCTTTCTGACAGCAAGGCATGACCCTAGACTTATATTAACTTTTTTCTCTTTGTTCAATACCTTGTGGCTGCACAGAGTAATTTAATAAATCAAAATCTTCACTTTCAGTTTTCATTGTGGCCACATTGGTATTCTGAATGAAGTTTAATTCTTGGGATGGCAGATCTTTCTCTGAATGATTTTGTAGCTCAATCAATGTTCATATCTTCATAATAAATATTGATATTTCTTACATGTCTATACCAGTGTCCCACATACTCAGATTGGATGCTAGGACTCAGGCAACTCTGGGTAACTAATATTTTTATTTTATTCTTCCATTGAACTCTCTCACTCACATCTGCATGTGGCTTTTCCTGTAGGAACCAGAAATTCTCAAACAATCAAAATCATCTAAGAATCTATTACACTGAGAAAACTTCGTGAAAAAGTTTGAAAATAAAAATTTGCTGTGGAGCTCCATTTACATAGAATAAACAGATTCAACTCATTGGAGAAAACAAACATCCTAACTGCCTTGATTTTTGAAAATGACCACTCAAGAAGAAATCGAATGTTTTCTTAGTAGGTTTAGAAAAAAGAAAAATCTTAACTAAATCCTCCAACAAATAACAAAGGCCTCTAACTAAGAAAACAAAAAGAAACCTGGGGATAACTTTTCAGGGTCAAAGAAATCTGATGATGTGGTGTTTCCATAACTGTGACCCCTGCAGTATGAAATAAGATTCTTAGACGATCTAGTATTTCATTATATTCTTACAGTCAGAGATACTCAATGCTTTATTTTAAAGTTCACTACACAGTGAATTATTGTTGAGTAAATGGTAACATGTCTGAAGTTCTAAAATATTTTGGTTTTCAGTAAGAACTCAATGTCCACCCGGTACAGTGTCTGGGGTGAGGGCCAGGGCCTCACGTACCACGTCACACACGAAGGGTGACTCGGGGTCCTGTAACCTCCGGTGGTTGTATTCTAATCACAACTTGTAGCTGGATCTGCCCGTTTCAAAGCCAGCATCTAGATACTCGATTTTCATTGCTGTCATTACCTCTCTGGAATCCAGAGCGTGGACGAAATCATCCCGGTGAGGGAGACAGATCAGAGGAAAAGAGAATAGTTTGAAATTAGGGCCTGAGGCTAAATTGTGAAACAAAAGAATTTTTGTTTGTTTGAATCACAAGCATGGAGGGTTATTCCCAAATGCTGGACAACAGGGGTGCCCTTTCCTTGTGGTTTTGGGGGCTACAGTGAAGTATTTTTAAAATGTTTGCTGAACATCTTCTGCAGTCAGTTTGTATTGGGTATTGTCCCAATGTTTTTATGTTGACCTACATTTTAGTATTGATTTATTACCTGTAGGAGACTCTCCTGGCCATGGGTGATAAAAAGAAAAGTCAACCACTTCACACATTTAGCGCTATCAGTACAACATCCCCAAACTTTGAAATCCTTTAAGTTGTCTAAGCTTACAGCCTGATCTCACCTATTTCTGTGCAATTTATTTCTAACCATTCCCAGACCCAGAGTTTTTAATGTTTCATTTTATAATTTCCCTACTATTTTTATGTTTCTTGGTTGCAGGACTATAAAGCAATACTGCTCAGATTCAGATAATTTAAGGTACCTAAACAACAGCCCTGCATATAAATTTTAAGTTCCTATGTTGCTTTACCTCTGGGCATGTATTTGTACCGGTAATTTGATAACACGCCACTGAACGAAGAAAGTGAAGAATGATCAATGTAGGAGGGAGTGTGCCCTGCACATTCGGGCCTTATCAGCTCCAGGATCAGTTATCTGTTTGAAGAAAATTACATTGCATCTGTCAATAGACTTAATAACTCAGTGCCTGCTATTTGAAAATGGATAATCACACAAATTCAGGAAGCTAGACCATATGCCATCCCCGTTTTCTATTCTCTTATTCACCTTAATTTTCTAGATGAGTGGAATTATCTAGTCCAGGACTCAAGATGGCATACATGGAAACAGAGGAATCTGGCTGTCTCTGATGTTCGCCCGTGTGGGTCGGGGCTGCCGGGTTATGTCTGCGACCCTGGCATCTAATTGAAACGGGCAGAGTTTGGAAAATTGTAAACCTGGACAATGCAAGTGATTAATGGATGGAAAATAATAAAGGGCATATGTGGAACAGCTGAGGGAATTGGCCCGTGGGAAACAGTGAGGCTGCAGAAGCCAAAGATTCAGGATCTAAGGAATAATTCTGCATCTTTACATATGAACCGTGAAAGATGGGGACTAAGAGGTAGAGATGATTGAGGGACATTTTTTCTTGGAAGGAGGGCCCTTCTTTCCTGTTGATCCAAGATACTATTTCTACTTATAGAACCATTTCTCTCCTCTCAAATAATATGCTTATAGTATCACTTAGTAATGATTTGTCTATGAGGATTGCATGACATAATTTTAGTGATGGAAACAAATAGGTGTTTCTCGTTCTCGGATGTCAAGAAGACCAGATGTAGGGAGTTTCTGGTGTAAATTTGGTTGCTCAAGGATGTCATCAGGGACTCAGACTCTTTCTATCTTTTTGTTCTGTCCTCCATACCAGGCCTCTTGTCTTCATGCTTGTTCCTGGCGGTTACCAGGTGGCCACCGCATCTGTCTCCTGCTGTACAAGACGAGAAGGGAGGGACCGAGCCATCAGCACCTGCCCCTTCACATCTGGAGAAGCAAACCTGTTCCAGAAGCTCCTGATAGACCTGGGTTTTCATATCATTAGCCCCATCCGCATCACGTCACCATCCCAAACTTCTAAGGAAGCTGGGAAAGTGAGTATCTAGCTTGGGACTGGGCACCTTGCTGCTCGAAAACTATCAGTTTTGTGAACCGGAAAGGAGTGAAGAATGCACATCGGTTAGGTTATGAGGAGGGAATGCCACAACCCTGTATTTAAGATTTATTGTGGAAGGAAAATGTGTTAGACAACTTTGCTGTTCCATGTAATCATAGGGAAGGGGTGGTTCAAGTGATCCCAATAGTGGGGGTCATCTGGACACCATTGCAGTCTGGCTTTACATTCTCTGTTTAATACGAATCAATCGGATATTTTTGGAGTTTGTATCAAGTCAAGCAAAACCACAAGGATGCACCATGGAGGACTGACTCAGCAAGAACAGGAAACTGAATCCATATTTTCAACCTGGTTCTTGGCTGGAATTATCCCTTCAATTTCTATAGGCTGTAGTCTAAACTGAGCTTCTCTCTCTCTCTCTCACTCACTCTTTGGACCTCTGGTTTCTCTTGGCCTGGAATAATAACATCATGTTCTAAGAGGAGGAGGTTACCACGCTGAAATGAGTCTGTCACCTGTTAGTTTAATCACAGAGATAAGAACAGCAAAACCATGTGGCTCACTTACTAGGTATATGTTGGATCTATAGTGCATTTTTTTTTCTCCCAGAGAAGCTCATAGGGTTTGATCTGCATCTAATATGTCCCCAGAAATGCTAAGGAAGAAAGTTGAGGCACATATCATCACTCTGTTTTTCAGACGTGCACCCTGACACTCCAGGGATTGTCTCTGGGTCACACAGCAGTCGTCATCACTGCAGGTACCGCTGCGGAATGCCTTCTACTCAGCCACACGGCTACAGATGCATGGTTCCTTGGAAAGCTAAATCATGACCACAAATGAGAACAAGGCCATTTGTCATGTATTTTTTTTTTATTTTAAGTAATGAGTTTCTTGAGTGGTCAAGTAGAGAGTGTAAAAAGGTCTCGGCCAGAAGATTTGCAGAAAGCTGGGCTTTTCTGTGGTAGATTCATGAGAGCTTGAAGATGCTGCCATTTTTGTTCCTGCATCCTTTAAGCAAGAAAGAACTTGTTTGCAACTTAATATCCGTACTCCTCATTCTTGTACATAACCATGGAATAGCTGTGAATCAGTATTTAAAATTGTAATGTGCAAGTGATCTTTTTTTCCTTTCCTTTAGTCACTCTTTCAACTACTTACGGAGCATCCACTAAGTCCCTGGCCAGTTCTAGGTGGGGAGAATCAGAGACAGATGTGAGAGGCCGTATTCCCCTGGGGCTTCCATTCCAGCGAGGGGGAGAGACAAACCGTGAGATGTGCTTTTAACGAGCCGAACGTGAGAGGTGGCAAGCAGCAAATGACTTCGTTTTTCCTACGGTTGTTCTTTGGAACCTGATTCTTGGACTATTTGTCTTTGGCCTATGGATGAAAACTTGGGCTGCTTGTATAATTTTCCCAGTCATTTTAGTTACAGGAGGAATCTCCAGAATATTGAAAGGACATTGCTCTAAAACAGAACAAAGTAGGCTTGCTGAAGGAACAGAAAAACCGAAGGGCCACTGTGACCTTGCTCCACGAAAGAAGGGGAGAGAGTGTGGGAGGAGCTGCGGTGAAAATGCAGGTGAAATAGAGACAGGCTGTGGGCCAGGAATGTGGCTTGTAGTTCCCAGTGAGTCCAGCGCACTGGAAGGTTCTGTGCAAGGGAGTGATGTCGGCTGATGTACCATCTAAAGATCACTCTGACTCGTTTGGGGGAGTGGACTGTTGGGAAGCAAGAGAGAAAAAGAGGAGCCAGTTGGGGGGGCTCTTGCTCTGGTCTGGGGAGAGATGGAGGTGAGGTGGAGGGAGGTAGAGATGGTTAGAAGCCTTCCGGGTGGACCCTCCGCTTTAACAGCCCGTGAAACCTACCCCAGTGGTAGCCACGTGCTAGTACTCAGCAAGTTCTCACTGAATTTCACATGGATACCTCTGTGAACTAAAGAAGTGCCTTTTATATGATTTAGAGACCGACGTGTCTTTTTTGCCTCTCCTATCTTCTCTAACATCTCAAATCCCCATTCTAAATGCAGGGCTTAGAATATAAGCACACACCGAAGGCATTCAATCAGGCTAAGGTAAGTAAGTGTTCCTTGACTCAGAATTTTTCTGATTGTCACACCTTGGCATAGTTTAGACTTTAATCCTTCCACAGAGGGAAAAACTTCATTAAACAGTGTGAGAATTTGGTTTTCTAACTTTTATTTTTTAAAGTATATTTTATTGCTTATGGTATTGCAGTTGTCCCATTTTTTCGCCCCCTATTTCCCTCCGCCCTGCACCCCTTCTCCCGCCAGCACTCCTCCCCTTAGTTCATGTCCGTGGGTTGTACAGACAAATTCCTTGTCTTCTCCATTTCCTGTACTATTCTTACCTCCCCCATCTATTTTGTACCTACCATTTATGCTTCTTATTCTCCCTGCCCTTCCCTTTCCCCCCCTGCCTCCTTCTCCCTTCCTTTGCCTTCTCTCTTTCTCTCCCCAGTGCTTTCATACAGAAATAGAAGAATAGGAAAGCAAAGAGCTTGATTTCACTTACTTGGAAAAAAATCCAAGGGATGGGGCCATCATTAGCCAGGTTTACATTTATACACATTTGTCAATAATTATTTTGAGGAGGGAAGAAAGGAAATTCAGTGATAACTTCAGAAATTAAAGGAACAATCCCTGATAAAACCATAAACCACCCTAAGAGCTGCCATAAAACTTCAGCACAGTGTATGGTTTCAAGGCAGGATTTGTGAAGCAAAAACCATGATTAAAGTAAGAATAATATGAGCTTTGTTCAGTCCTATTGGCCTCTGGTGTGTAACCAGAGACGCTGCCTCTGTGTCCTCCGCTGTGACTGGGCTCTGCAGGTGAACATGCCTCTGGGAGGGGTGCTCTGCACCGCCGGTTGGGGGGAAATGGGTCTTGCTAACCAGGGGCCGCCACACTCCTTGTGATGAAAAAAAAAAAAAAAGAAAGAAAGAAAGAAGGAAGGAAACCAAGATTGGAGTTCAAGGCGGTGCACTTCCTGACACACACACAGAACACACCTGGTTGGGCTTCTCAGCAGAGGGACGCTGATCAGATGTCTTTCATCCTTCAGACTGGCTCTTCTTAAAAATTTAAGTTTGGCTCAGTTTTCTCTTTGACTTTCCCTTTTAAAAAATTAGATCTTGCTCCCCTGCCCCACTCCCAATGTTCCTACTCTCCTCTCTAGTCTGAGTTTTGGGGCTTTCCTTGCCTCTTCCTCATCTCTCCTCACCCTCACACCTTTTTTATGCCACGTTCTCCTGCCTTCTTCCTTTGCTCTTCTTTGCTGCCTGGCCCCCTGTGGCCCCTCTCCCTTCTCTGTCTCTCCCCTGGCTCCCTGTGACCACGTGCCAGGTATTATTAGTTCACAGTAATTGCAGCTGCTTGTTTTCTGTATCCTTCAGATTCCATGTGGGTGAGGGGGTGGATGTGGGAGTTCCTCCAAGTGTACAGATGGATTCAAGCCAATTCGGCCTTTTGTTGTCCCGTGAGCATCACGGACACACTGGATGTGTCCCATAGGCATGGGCTGAACCGTCAGGCTCTGAGTGCCTGTGTGGGCCTCAGGGTGCCTGTTTGCAAGTGAAGGAAGGGGTCAGGCCAAATTGAGTCTAAGATCCTTAAAGTCCATTCAATCATCTGCATTTCCAACAGTGACGATGGTCCTTATTACCAAGGCTGGCCGGAAAGGCAAGACACCTTGTAAATGAGACAATTATTCCATGTGCCTGTGAATGTCTGGGCAAAATGTGGGGCCCTGATGGAAGTGGAAGGGCTCCAAGGAGTATGTGGGAAAGTGTTCTTGTGCCTCTTGGGAAGGGACACCGGTCCGTCCTGCCATCCTGCTGTCTGGAAGACGGACTCTGTGGTGAGCTGAGTTTGCTGCTGCCCAGGAAAGACCTTGTTGTCTCACCTTGGAAGCCTGCCCCTTGAGCTCCCAGGCCAACTCCAGCATCCTTCTCTGGCCTTCATGCAAGTGGGCTCAGTTCCCCTTGTGACAACAGCTGCCTGTCCTGATGGCGTCAGTTCATCGGGCTGATGCCTACCTCGGGATGTGACGAGTTGGCCAGCTCTCCCCTGTGCTGGTGAGCTGACAGCCTTCAGGCCATTCCCAAAACAACCCAAGAAAAGTCACTCAAAAGGACGGTAAAAGAAGCAAACCTAGGTAACTTCGGAGATCATCTTCTTCTCTAAAGATTTTGCTTCTCTGCTAATGGTCAAATTGCCCCGGTAGCCTCTGTGGCCTTGTGACTTTATTTCCACAGGCCTTCTGTGCTTCCTGTAGGCAGCAGGCTGGGCTGGCCAAAGGCTCCCTCTGTTACATTCTGCCAGGACCACAGCCTGTAATTTCTCCAAAGATGTTTCTGGTTGTTCAAGGCAAATGAAACTTCATGGACCAAGGACCAGCACCAGGGAGGAAGTGAGAAACAGAAAGGCACTTCTCAGCACCTGCAGAGGAAAGTGCTGACCCAGCGCAGGGCGCTGGGACTCAGAGCCCAGCCAGGAGCAGATGGCCGCTGCACCTGCACATTAATCAAGCAGCTTCCTGCGCGTCAGGTGGAGCGTGAGGTCTGGTGATAAGTGCTCAGTATTCAGAATGAGAAATGTAACAGTCTTACTTCCTCCCTTTCTCTCTCTTCTCCCTCTCTCTCTTTTTTTAAAAATAGGAGCAGACATTTTCCATTTCTAGCCCAGATGCTACTATTTCTCTGTTATTTGCACTTTCTGAGTTGAAATGCAACAGATGTTTCAAAGGGTTTAAAACTAAATTCCTCGTTAGAGACCATGACAAATAAATCGCACACCTAACTTTAGAGCCTTCCTTTGCTCAGACTATTGGCAAATCATGTTTTCTAAGGTGGGGAGAGGGAGGAAGAATTCTATAATAAAATGATGATGAAAAGAACATAATAATAACCATGATTATTTACTGGTTGAGGTAGGACATTCAGCTACTCCAAATGGTTTTCCATCTGTTATTTTATTTGACACAGCTCCCCCAAGGGGGCCGGTATGATCGCCCCCTCCTTTTTATGAAGATATTGAAAAAGAAACAGGATAAGCAAATTGACTGAAAATGAAGCTGACCCTCATTTAAAGGTAAGAACTCGATTAGATCATGGCGTCCTAGGATCTTTGAGTGCACACACAAAACCCTTGAAATGAAATCCTGCAATAAACCAAATTTCCCAGGTTTTATCAACAAAGGAGGTCCCAGTATAAGTAGCACCCACATTTCACTGGGCTTGAAACCCCTGTGTTATTTTAAGAGTCCCCAGGGGTACCTCGGATGTATTTATCCACAGTCTTCTTTGCTCTCTTTTAAATATCTGAAGCCACTTACCTCACTCTTGCCACACAGCTGGGACCATTTGTGTGAACGTCTTTTCTTGCTCAGACCTCCTGGAAGCTCCAGTCCCAGAACTCCGTCACCCTGCAGGCCGCCCTGTGCTGGAACCACCCTTGCAGAATGGGGTGGCCCTTCTCCCCAGCAGCCCTTCTGTCTAGCAGGTGCCACTAGTCCCTTGTGCTGAGAGTTTTTTTCTCAGATCCTTCTGTCTTGCCAGGACCTGAGCTGGGTACAGACCTGATACACTTTTATGGTCCTCTCCTTCCCTCCGGTCATCAGTTAACCAAAGTCTGATTTAGGCTCACTGAGAAGACACCACTCTGCTGGCCCTTCCCCTTCCCCTCTTAAATAATTAAAAGAAAAAGAAAAACAAAAAACCTTGAGAAGGAGTAAGTAGTTCTGAGGAACAGAAAAGCTTAGATGCTCCTAAAGGAGTACTTGCTCGCTTCTGTTAGGTCTTCACTGGCGATCCTCCCAGCAGAACTGTTACTTAGCTCGGTCAGTGGCTCCAACTCAGCCACGCGGTTGGGGAGGGTGCTAGGACAGAACAGTGAGAGCTGTGTGTTCCTTGTCCTCCCTACCCTTTCCATCCCCATCCCCTCCATCAGAAGGTTCTTCATTTCCCCCATGTGGCCCAATCTCCTACCTCCTTCAGGTCTTTGCACCAATGTCATTTTATCAGTGAGAACTTTCTTAAATATCTTGTTTAAAATTGCCACCTCCCCAGACTCGGCCTAACTAACCCACTTCTCTGCTTATTTTTTTCTCCCTAGCATTTAAAAAAATACACAGAGCATAGGTTTCACCGTATTAATCATTTCGAAGTGTATCTGTCACGTTAGGTGCGTTCACATCGTGGTGCCATGAGGCTCCGTGACTTTTTCATCTTGCCAGATGGGGACCATTCCATCTAACATGAGTTCCCCTGTCCCCTCCCCACAGCCCCTAACCCACTTCTCTGCCATCCCTCTTCTACTTCCGGTCTCTGTAATTTTACCTGCTCTAGGTGCCTCATGGGTGGATCCCTACAATATTTGTCTTTTGTGACTGGTTTATTTCCCTTAACATGTATGGCCTCAGAGTTTATCCATGTTGTACCATGTGTCGAAATTCCTGTCTTTATAAGGCTGAACAGCATTTCATTGGAGGGATACCACATTTCGCTTAGCCATTCATCCATCAATGGACACTTGGGTTGCTTCTACCTTTTGGCTTTTGTAAATCATGCCACTATGTACATGTCTCCATGGGACTTTTCATTTTCTCATATTCTGAATTAGATACTTTCTTGTTTTTTTGTCTGGCATCTTCCATTGGGATATGAGGTCAAAAATTTCTGTCAGTCTTGATCCTTGCTAGGTTCCCAGCTCCTAGAACAGTATATGGAAGAAAGCAGGTACTCAAAAATACTTTCTGAGTGGGTTAGAAGGCAGGAGAAGGTAACCAAGTAAAATAAAAAATTATTTTAAAGAAATCAGAGTAACCAGAGTGGTATTAAAAGGTCCCTAGACATGAGTTATTTCTTAAAAAAAAAAGATTTTATTTATTTATTTTTAGACAGAGGGGAAGGGAGGGAAAAAGACAGGGGGAGAAACATCAACGCGTGTTTGCTTCTTGCACACTCCTAACAGGGGACTTGGCCGGCAACCCAGGCAGGTGCCCTGACTGGGAATCGAACCAGAGATGCTTTGGTTTGCAGGCCAATGCTCAATTCACTGAGCCACACAAGCCAGGGCAAGTTATCTCTTTTATCATCAGGTCAGGAGACCACAGGCCAAGCTCCCTTTCTTTCTTCAATCATTTTTCCAACGACATTAAAAGCTGAGAGCACAAGGGGCTCCTTGGCTGCTCTCCTCACTGGTAGGCCTGTCTCAGCTCTTCTCTCACAGCAGCTGATGAAGGGTCTTCAGCGACATTTCTCAGGGTAGCAGCCTGATGCTGACATATTCCTCAAGGTGAAATTTGTGTGTGAAATTAAGCTTGAGGGAAAGAAGAAGGGTAGAGGGGAAAGAAAAACTCATTTCCACATTTGTGTCCTGTCTTTTTCTCATCTCTTTTGAATACAGACCTTTGGTGACCCAGAATCCAAACAATAAGAAAGCTTCAATAATAGGAGTATTTTCTTATAATAATTATTGGCGAAACTGAAGCTGAACAAGGACAAGAAGAAGTACCTTCCAAATCAGCAAATTTTCCTTAGAATAATCTGAGTGTAGATGGCAGCAGTCAAATTCTTTGAAAATCGGTCACTTAGGGACCTAAGGTAGGTCGGGGTATAAGGAGTGGCAGCAGCAGCGTCTGGGAGATTGTTAGGAGCACAGCGTCTCAGGACTATTCCTGGCCTACTGAGTCAGGATCTGCATTTTAACAAGATCTCCAAGGCACTCAAATGCACCCCTTCTTAGTCAGTTTAGGCTGACATAAGAGAATACCATTGACGGGGTGGCTTATAAATGACAGAAATTTATTCCTCAGTTGTGGAAGCTGGAAGGCCAAGATTAGGGTGGCAGCAGGATTGGGTTCTGGTGAGGCACTCTTCCAGGTTGCAGGCTGCCAACTTCTCACAGTGTCCTCGTGTAGGGGAAAGAAAGCTAGCAAGCAGCCTTGTGTCTTCTTACAAGAGCACTAATTCCATTCATGAGGGCTCCACCCTCATAACCTAAATGCTTCTGAAAGGTCCCACCTCTAAATAGCCTTGCGTTGGGATTAGGGTATTGAATTTTGGGGTCAGGGCACAAGCAGTCAATTCATTGCATACCCTAACCAGGGTAGAAGTTAAATCACAGCAAAAGCAAAAATAGTGCTTTGGATCTTAATTATCCTTGCTCTTTTTTCTCAGAATACTTAGGTCCCTGTTAGGCATTGCATATCTAGAGAAAGCAAAGAACTTGAAGTGAATTAATGTCACCCAACATGCCTATCTCTTTTCCCCTTAACTAAACCCCAGAACTACTCATTTTCAAATTTTCTCACTTAGGTTACTCTCATCCCTGTTATCACTGCTCCTCATGAGTATAAGTTGGAGATCAGCTGTCTCTTAGTGATATCATTTCAGACTATTTGCACTTCCCTTCTTCTGTCTGAATTATTGGATGAGTTTTTGGGAATATACAAATACACAAACAAATATGCATACACACAACTGATATCAGCAGATGTTTCTCTCTCTGGAGTTCAGATGTCCAGTTTAATCAGTTGAGTCACCATTTTTAGCTTAGTGATCTCACTGTTCATTTTTGGAGTAATTTCTGTACTATGATATGCCCATGCAACCTGAGGTACAAATAGCTTGGGGTTAATAGTTTATGAAATGTTTTACACTAGGTCACTTGCCCTGAAGAAAATATGGCTGCCTCTCTTCAAGAAAAAAAATTCAGAACAGAGACATAGTCTTTGTTCTTTAGGCAATATGGTGGGACAGAAGCCCCAGTAAATCAGAGCTTGAAGTTTAATGGTCCTGGTAGTTTAATCTCTCCAGTGGACATATGGGGAAATTGAGGGTTACAAGATGTAATTGACCCATGCACCATTTTATGCTTATGGGAGTTAGCTGAGAGGAAAACCCAGTGGTTCTGCCTCACTGTATTAAAAGAAATGATGGGAAGAATGCTGACCATAAGCCCCACAACTGGATGCACTTTATTTAAAAACACAAGCAGGTATGCTGCAAATATTTCCCACTTAACCTGCTTGTCACCAAGCCTTGCTGTGGGAAGCATCTATACATTAAAAACATGAGGATTTTTTTGAATAAGCAAGTGGCATTGAAGTTTTCTATCTCTGGTAGTGTTCACTACAAACTGAAATTGGTCCTG